>JARJDV010008197.1:0-19392 GCA_030264675.1 Anaulacaspis nigra | reverse complement strand
GCAATGAGCAGGCGAAAGCGAGAGGAGTCTAATTATATTTAATGATCATGTTTTGCAGCGCGTTGCCCAAATTATATTATTAATTTAATTTTTGCGGACCCATTAAAAATTAATTTTGCTAAATTTGTTATACTGATAAATTTAATCGTCGAAATATGTGTGGTGTGTATAATTTTATATTACTCGACCTAAAAAGTATAATTTGCTTAATAACTTAATCGGAATTGTGTTCAAATTAATTAATTTCTACACTAAACGTTGCAAGTCCATCAAAATCCGCTGCAGTCGATGTAAATATATCATTCGAATCGATAACACCGATGTGATTTATATCACCGCAGTGCATACCTTAATGGTTAATTAATGTATGGCTGTCGCGTCAGGAACGCAAACCCTGCAAGCGTAATCCTCCAACGATATTGTTCATCTCTAGATGCAATGCAAATCGATGACATTTGTCGAAAAGCAACTACGCTTAATCAGCCCTAAGCATCTAAGCATATTAAAATATTGGAAACCTTAGTCTTTGATATTCACACTAACTAATTAATTATAAAGTTATTATCATTTATTATCATTAAATAAACACTCAGTGAATGTGATAATTTATTGTGTTAGACACGTGTTATTGATCAATGAAAGTTATGTGTCGTAAAATATTATTAATTAACTAAGTGCAATAACCAACTGGAATTTGTAGTCGAGGCATTTCCACCATATTTATATAATTACAATCGTAGAGAATATTTTTGGTTAAACTATTTGTGATGTGACAAACATCGAAATTCAATCGGTTGTTACGGTTCGATTGGGGTTAGGTGTCGGCGCGGTTACGAATTGGGGGCGGCTGATGTCATGTTTCGATAGCGCCCAATACGATTTTCAATTTCGTGCGCATTTTCCGGCTGACGGCGTTCGCGCCCAGCGGCGGCTGCAATCCTAGCAGGAATGCCACTGCTACTGCAACGCATCGCTGGCGTTGGCGCCGCCGCCGCCGCCCTCTCATCTAATTACAAGTTCGTTAATATTGTGCGACGCGTTCGCCCGGAAGAGACGCGCGCCGTCGAGGATCATGAAGCGACGCGACAGGCGTGGATGACTGAACGCGAACGATTTCCATGTTAATTAGATAATTGGTTTCATTTAATTAGTATGTTTGCGTGCGCACGCGCGAATAACAGATGCGTTAATAACATACGCCCGTTTGCATCTCGAATGTGTAACTGACTATTAATTATCCGCTGATTACGAACGCCAGACGTTCAATCCAAATTTAATAACCTGCCAGATTATTTAGATACACATGCCAAGAAAGAACCGACAGAATTTCAGAGATTTTTCAAAGTTATTTCGCAATAAAACCAAGAAGAAAAGCCCGTGCAAAATTCCAAGATTCATTTCATGACCAAGAGGAATTTCGTAATAAAATTGTCCTTCGAAGCTCGACCAGACTGGAATGTGTTAAATCCAACAACCCTCAATTCTCGTCGCGCCCTTTCTCCGCAGGCAATTTTGTTGAATCCTCCAAAAACTAGCAATTAAACACCCTCCGAAAAAAGTCAAGGCTCTTCCTCTTTATTAAAGCCGCCGAGGTCGAGATTTTAATAAAAATGTAAAGTACATTTTAAAATATGCGGAATGTAAAAACATGCTGATTTCAGCACTAACGCTCCGCGAGGAAATCCCCAAAGATAACGCATTGGGGTGTGTGAACGAGTAGCGCACAGAGCATCCCTTCGACTTGATAGAAAGCACCCTACGCAAGGCAATTATTTAGATATAGACGACGCTCCTATTTTCATGATAATATATTTTCCGTGAAGCGCGCATAGATTTACTCCTTTCACGTCGCGACGCCTTTGAATGTCTAGACTAAATGCCGTACCATCCTTCCACGGATGGTTGTTATTGCTAGTCGTAGAAATGTCGAAAATAAGTTTTACAGGGTGTTAAAACACCCTTAAAATTTGAAAAAATTCTATTTTAGTTTTAGTGCTTTGTTTAAAAGTTTAATGATATTGCCAAGTATTCAAATATAGAATTAACAAAACAATGGCACACTTAACAACAAATAAATAACAACCACCCCCTTGAAATCTTGATGAGATCGGAATGCAACCGAACCGCAAGTAATCGACAGCCGCATCAACCATGAAGCGGATTTGCGCTTGATTGTTGTTTAATTGCGTATTGGAAGAAGTTTGTTCCTTCGTCGGCGGCGGCGTTGAAACTCAAGCCACCCTTCTTACTACTCGAATTCTATTGAATCGCAAGCGTACAGCAGTAGTGAAGATGGCTTGATACTCATCAGGAAACTTGATGATTTCCATAGATTTACGACTTGAATCGTATAATACTTCACTATAAATTCGTTCATTAATACCTATTCGAAAGCAATTCGATCAATAAACTACTTTTATTATCAAAAAACTTTATACTCAAACTTGAAACTCTTCTTTAGTAATGCTTTTCATACATTCATTAACAAAGTTTTAATGAACTAGTAAAAGTTTAAAAATTATTTATAAATTAATTCAAGTTAAGGTGGGTATTATCTTAAAGTGGCAAGTTTGTAATTTGTTTTTAATCGCATAATTTGTAATAAATTTACAATAAAACTTGCATAACTAGATAAGCAAGTTGATAACGAATGGGAATCGATTCGCACAAGTTTCGCGCAGCTGAACGCTGAAAACATAAGCAAAGATGGCTTCGAAACGATCAAACTTTCTCCATGTGCACAATGTTAAGCTCTCAATTCGCCGTGTATTAATTAGATTAGAAGCGTGTAATTAGCAATCTTCCCAAAGACATGAAGCTTTCCCTTCAGGCGCTTCTATGAATTGCAAATTCATCTATTCCACTCGTCTTCATTTCCATAGAAATTTATCTATTAATTATTACCTAAAACTGAAGCGGAAAATAACTAAATATGAAGTGATTATTCTTGATTATTTAATAAAATAAACTTTTATCGTATATTATATAAAGTACACTTACGATGAGACGATTCTGTTATCACAGTGAGTTTACTGAACGTCTCAATCGAGTAATAGCAATGGCAGAAGGATTGAAGTGAGTAGGCGAGTCTCTTAAGCACGCAGAGCGCAGCAAATTACGTTTTGTTGTATTACATTACATGTTTGCTTACGGCAGGATAAATTTAATGGAGAGCCTAGACGTATTCAGCGCACAAAAATAAATGGGTCATATATGCGAGGAGTGCGCAACTCCTACACTCGGTGTTGTGTACTTTTGGTTCTTGCTACTCGCGCTTTCAGCCCGCTCCACTGTTAGTAAACGAATGCAAGCTTTCTCGTTATGTATATGAGAAATAGCGGTGGCGGCGGCGGCGGCGAGCACGGCGAGCAGTACGCGCACACAAAGCAAATATTAGCATTTGAAATTGAATTATATACCGCCCCTTGAGCGATACGAAGAGCGGCCGCTAGCAATTGAGTTCCTACTAGAGCAGAATATGCCATGCATCTTTCGAATTTTCTCCGATATTATATTAATTTATTTGCGTTAAAGCTTTTTGTATACTTATAAATATGTATATATTTATCTAGATTTTTATTTTATAAAGAAAACTTGCAAATTAAGTCATTCTACATGCGTGAATACGTTTTAATTAAGACGCAACTTACCGGAATAGTCTAAAACAAATTTGAAAATTCCTGTAGGTATATTTTGTACTTTCTTTGAGTAGCTAGTTTCACGCGTTCTGCATTCATCCATTGAAAACGTGGCTGGCATCGATTGAAAAGCAAACTTTTTCGGCGTTTTTGGCTCTCGCGCCTTTCAATAACTTCTTTTGACACGAGGGCGCACACAAGGGCGGAAACTTCTGACACGTACATGCATGCATATTATGGGGGGATGGTGGGTAAGGCAAAAAGAGGAAATTCTCTTGTGCAAAAAGTTCACTTCACCCCCGCACACGCTCAGTGCGTATGACTGAATAGTGTTAGTTAAGAAGAAGTACAAGAAGGAGGGGTGAATGTGCTTCTGTTTGCTGTCTTCAATACTTATAATACAGGCTCAAGTGATAGGGGAGAAGCAAACGTGTGCATCTTTTTGCAGTTGAAATAACTAACAAAGTGAACGTATTGCATGTTTAAGGGCTCTTTGGGGAACTGCGTATGACACGAGCAAAGTAAAGAAAATGCACGGATTCAAGCAATTTGTATACATGATCCCCCTATTCAAGAAGGAATTTTGCTGGATTTTACAATTCCTCAAATGAATCAATATTTATATCTGCTACACCCCATTGTTTTAAAATACGAAATAGAAATAAGTTGTATTGATTTTAGGTGAATGCAATTTTTTTCTCGATTTGTGGATAATTGAATTGACGAATAAAGTGCATGTAGTGCAGTTCAGTGAAGTCGCTCAAGGAATAGCAACACACCCAATGCACTTACTTATAAATTCGATCAGAGTGCAAACACGATAATGACTAGGGACTTGCTGATGGCAAGTGGATGTACAAACAATGGACTTTGCTCTACTTGAATGTGAATACACTGTAGTACTTCTTGTTTTACTTCATGTTCCTACATCCTTCAGACTTCTATTCAATTTACAATCAAAAGAAAGCTTAATTTTCTGTGTTTCCTGAAAGATATTTATATAATTATCATATTTTTTAGGGTTAGATAAGGACTGAATTCAAATATATGCAGTTTCCGCAATTATTTAATTTTTACAGTTAAAAAAATTAATAAAAAATAACAAAAAAGCTAGAAATATTTATAATAAATCGCTGCTATCCAACCGTATCAATTTTCTGCGTTTAGTGCAGTATAAATTTGCGTTAACGCATAAGCCAAAAATGTAAATATAGATATTTGCAATAGTTTTGCGATTTATTTGCCATAGTAACAGTGTTAAGCAAACTGTTATTTATTTTGATAAAATTGAAAAGTCAATTTCACAAAATGTATTTGCCCAGAGAAAAGCGAATAAGACAGCCGTGAATTTCCTTAGGAAAAGTGCCATCAAACACAATGAATTTGCTTCGGCATTTGCCTTTCAAAAACAAACACAAAAAGCGGCGTTCGCACAAGCGTCATGTTTATTTATAAATCGTGCACGTCAAAGCGCACAACTTTGTCTCCATTTTTATCCAGATTTCGCCAAGCGGAAGTGAATTATAACCCCCAACATCCCATCTATAAATTTCTTTCGTTTTCGCTGCGCCCGCGTTTCAAAGCCGTTCGGACCCGTTGCTGATGTTTCGCTTCCTTTCCGCGTTATCCTTTGTGTCCTTTTTGTCGCTTGTGCATTAAACCGTTAAACTACGCATGCGTTGCTCTCGCCCCTGAATGCATAAAACATTCGCTAGAAATTAATTTCCGAATTAAGAGAAAAATACGTCGAAACCCTTTTTCAGCATCCTTGCATAACTGCTAACGATCCTTCATGCGATATTCATGGATGGCGATGCGTTATGATGTGTTGCATCATTGTAGGCGAATATACGAGCCAATTCATATTTATGGGCATCTGACTGCTGTGTGAAGGGGTGACATTGTGTGTGTCATGTTGCAATCTATTGCCCGCCTCGCACTCGTACAGTGTACAGTATATAAACAAGTTATTTTTGTGCTCAGGGTAGCGCATAAACGAGGAATTTGTACGAATTTATGTCGGCCGCTTCGAAAATATTCATTCGATTCGCTGAGCCGTCCATTGGCTGTTGCTGTTGTTGTTGTTGCTGCGCATATAAATTTTATATTTGCGCCTTGCTTGTCCATTATTATTGTGATATGCCGAACACCGTTGTGTCGATCCGGAAATTAAGTGACACCCTCTCCCTCACATCGAACAGAATTTCAATACATTCATTCCTTGATTCAATCCAGAAATTTTAAATGTTTGTACTGCAGACAAATTAAGTAAACAAATAAAACTAGGTTCAAATATTTGCAAATTGAAATATTCGTTATAAAATATGCAAATGCAAAACAAACTTGAACTCGAATTTACTCTGGCAACGACGAAGAGCGAATGTTTCGTAATGCAATTCGGTTTCAGTTCGTCAAAAACGCTGGCGTTGCGCATAGATTTGCATACGTCGATAAATATGTGGAAGCTGCCACCGTGAAGACGTACTACCTCCAACTCCCACCACCCCCCACGACGGCTGGAATTTTCCATTTCGAGTCAAACAAATATATATAAGCGACGACTAAGTAGCAAAGAGAAGCGTGGAGAGAAATCGTTTTATTGAGGCAGTCTATTCGTTTTATGCGCTATAAACATTGGAGGCGGTAAGCATCGAAATCTTGTTATTCGTAAAGTAATGTCGTCCTTTATTATAAATGATATCCGGTGTACGAAACGAACACCTTAACTCGTGAATTATGACGGCGTATTTTCTGTTTCCGGCACAACGAGTGTTGTTATTGGCTTAATATTTAAGCACCAACGAGACGCAGGCGACAATAAAGCAAATTACGAGCGAAGAAAACGTGACGATTTTCAAATCTTTGGTATTGTCCAATACAACACTCTGGTCGTATTTTATTATGTGCAAACATAAAAATTACATGCAGCTAATTGAATTATTCGCGCACACGCATTACAATAACATATTTTGTGTAATTGGACGATTTAATGAGATTTCTCGTGCGTGCGCGCACAAAATGGAAAAACTCATAACATTGTAGCAGCAGTACGACCGGAGGCGGCAAAATATGCGAGCAACGAAAAATTGCCAACACACGTGCGTTGAATCGTCCCGACTGGCGGCGGCAGTGCCTATATAAATCTCCTCCAGCATCGAAAGAGCGCTCGCATACGAAATGATAAAACGTAAATGAATTTCCACGTTTTTTCCGCGACGGTCGCGTAAATGGCGTCGCCCCCACTGCCCCAATGCACTGATACCAATTTATGAATTTTTGAGGCCATTTGTTCGAAAAATGTCTTGAATATTTTAATTTTTACTGTAACCTAAAAAAAATTCAATGATTCCAATCGTCATATATTTTGAGGGAGGAAAAACTCCCATTCGAGGGTGGCAGATAAACATAATACGGTCAAATGTATGGTGCTGCGAGTCGTCATACCATAACATTGCGGGGTGGGGGAGGCATGCGGTGTGTTGCTATTTCGATTATTTTTTCATACAACTCGAATTTACAGCCGTGGTTTTCCCATATGCGAAACTCGAGCGAGAGCAAAAGTATAAAAGATTTAAAACGAATTTAAATCCATATGCGAATGCTGCATGGCAAGAATAACTAGCCGCCTCCAAACACAATTCGTTCTGGTTTCATAAACTCAATTCGCCAACCAACACAAGCTGGTGTGAGTTGTGCGCAATTCTATTAAATTTTTAGCCATATTTAACCTCCTTGTTTTTGTTGATTTTCAACCTTTTCCCCATTTCCCTGTTTATTTGAAATAGGTATTCCTCCTGTAGATTCCAATTAGCGATACGCAATTGTTTACCTTTTTACGCTTCGTAAAATCCTCGCTCGTCGTAATTGAAAAGTTATTTTAACATTTAAACTTTTGTTTTATTTTCATTAATATTTAACGTATTTGTACTCTCGGCTCTGTTGTTTTTGAATTAATGACAATGTTTGTATTTTTAAGAGAGGAATGGAATGGACACTAAGCCAATAACAAGTTTATAGCTTTCACAATTAAAGCAATCTCAATAAATATTTTCACATTCGATGTAGGATTTTAATCGTTTTCGACAATTACATTTTCATTTGTAATCGAATCCAAACGGCTGGCTTGTAATCAAAAACACATTTAATGAAAATCAATCAATAAATAATTGTTTCAAATGAGAAAATTCTATTTCAAACTCTTTTTACGGCATAAAATTTATGCTTGAATATTTATTTCCGCGGTAATTCGAAAGGAAAATTGGAATATTTCATTAATATTCATTATTATCATAATCAGTTATTAAATTTACCAGGAATACGCGAATATTAAATGTATGCAGATGCGTTTTTTAATAAACTTTCATGCATATTGCAAATGCATTCTGCTATCAATATTTATGAAAGTCACAAGCGAAACGCTAACTAGAATTAACTGTTAATTAACATATAAAATGTGCTGAATTATTTCGTGAATGTTCCACTAAAAGGACAATAACCTTTATCTACAGGGCTTAACAAACTTAAAACTTCAAACCGCCATAAACAAGAGAATGATATTTCATGATGGAAATAAATTATTTAGCTTCGCAATATCACTTGCGAGGAAAAATTCCACGAGTCTCCGCAAAGCTGATTAAATATTCCGTACGCAATTCCAGCCGAAAATTGCATCGCTGCCTGGAGAGCAGAACAGCAGCATGCGTGGTTGTCCGTCGCATGTCATAGTTCGTGATGCAATTTATGCAGCATACACAAGCGTGTTCGACTGGATGGAAATAGTGGTAAGCATGATCAAACGTGAGCAATCATAACTGATCGCCAAAGTTGATTCACAATGGGACAAAGTTCCACTTCGCTGGTGTTGTTAGTTATGTAAATACTGCCTCCCCCAAAGAGGGGTAATCCCAACATGGACATCAAATAATAAAAGACTTACGTTGTGCAATCCTCAGCATGTGCACTCCGGGACAGGAAGACAATTCCAAAGATGAGCAATAAGGACTTCATTGCGTTCGGGTTTCTCTCTACACTGCACAAAGTCAGTCAGTACTGCACCATTGCTGCGAATTCCGAGGGTAACTTGTTCATTAACAATCGGGACCTGCTCGTCTTCCTGCGACTTCCCGGAAATGGGATTCCTCGATGCACCCTGGAACAATTGGCAAATATCAGTCGAGGATAATTAATGATCAATATGATGAATGTCCTTAGGATTTATATAAAAATTTAAATTTTATTGATTTTGTATAGCACGTGGTGTTGTTGTTATCCAAAAACTGATAATGTAAATATTCATTCATGGGTATAAAAAGAATACATAATGTATTGTTGTATGTTAGGAAAATCGTGGAAAACGTGTTGTACGGAAAAGAAGGAGCAAGAAAACGACAGCACGTTGAAAGAGATATTCTGACGATACGTGCACGCTGGTACAACGCACCCTTCATGTCATCTGTCACCAGGCGGAACGGCGACGTCATGGATGCGCATCGCGCACCGGATATCCGCTTGATTTCCCGACTCACGCTCGCCGTCTATATCGCAATCCAATTGTATGCGAAATGTCGCGCAAACTTTCACAATGCAATATTTCTCTTTCGCTTCGTCTTTCGACAACTCTTTCGCGCGTCATGCATTGTTTATAAGTTGATCGATTCCAAACAAGAGTATATTCAGACGCCTCTCGATCTTCCATATATTGAAATCAATCATAAAAAGACAAACGCAAAGGATTTTTTTCTCTGGCAAAGCCCTCGAAATGAAAACATTACGAATGCGGAGTGCATTCGACTTTCGCCAACGATTACCATGTTTTTTATGGCAGAGAGTTCAGCTTTGAACCTCGCAGAGAATGGGAGGATGTTCTAAACCCGGTTGGTGTTTTTCGGGAGCAGCAGCAGCCGAAAAGGCATCTCTCGTGCGGACAAATGGACATTTGCCTATCCGACACACTTATCAGGGTCGAGGTCCAAAAGGGTTTTTACCGTTTTATCGCACGACTCGTGGGGTGACTGCCAAGAAGCATCCCCGTACACATCCTCACTCTCTCGACCCCAATTGCACGGTTCGCCTCTTTACTATTCGGACGAAAATTGAACGTGAAGCTTCACGCCTTAGAGCCATTTCTATTTGTGCTTACAACCCTTGATACATATTTCGCCAGCTTTACGATTCCCCAACTAAGAGGGTACAAATTTCTATCCGGCCTCCACGTCGAGTACACATCGCAAACATGTTATATCATCGCGCATAACCAATTGGCCTAAAGCTTGTTCAGCACTACTTATAATTCAATCTCCCTTTGGGAGACCAATATTTGGCGGCGCACTACTGCATGTCTCACAAGGTTGTTGTGTGTATCCTTTGCTGGTTTCCCTTTGACCGTTTCCAAGAGATCTAAATTGCTTGCGTGTTGACCTCGTTTATGATGCGTATGACAAGTTGTTGTAATCCTTCAATGATGGCTTGTCACTAAGATAATATATCAACAACCTTCAAGTAATTATATTTGAAATAGAAATATGTTTAAATTTAATGTTCCAAAAATTGGTTAATCCACTTTTGGATTAACCAGTTTTTTGAGCACTAGGTTTACTATTACAACCCACATTCAACCTATGAGGGTTGAATATGAGCACCGCAAAAGTTATGCGCAATGGCAAATGAAATTACTCAATATTTAATAGTGTTTCTGTTTATCTTCTTCTTCTAACGATCTAAATAGTAGTTGGCAATTGAGTTTTACGAGTAAGTACTAAATATGGGATTTAGTTATTTTTATCCATCCTACTGGGTGGAAAACAAATTTTTATATTATTGCTATTACTGCGGTTACACAATATACGATAAAGAATAATAAAAGCAAGTCACGTCGTTGTGCCAAAGCAATATTCGAGTAAGGGCTGCAATGAAACACTGTATGTGATCACATACGCTTTGGTGTTGTTTGATATTAAACTCCTTTCATTTGACGACAGTTTATGATGTACTTACTAAACTACTATATTCGTTTACAACTCATGTGAATGTCGTATCTTGCTGTACATTTCTAGTATGATATTGCTTAACGATTTAATAACAGTACGACGATATTTAAATTATTTATATTAATTTATATAAATTATATATTTATATTAATATTTTTAGGGTGGGTTTCAACCACCCTACCGAGGTATAATTGATAAGCGTCGAGCGAAACATCCAACTGTAAACAAGTAATTAAGGCAATATCTAAGCAATGAGAGTATCTTCCCTTCTCATCGCAATTATGCAATATTGTAAACTACTGCGTAATATTGCATGATGCACGAAGCAAACTTTCTTAATTAAACACTTGAGAGCCGCTTGCATGACATTAAATAACAGTACATACTTGCTCCCGTTTATAATGTATGCGTACGCATATGAGACAAGTACGAGACGTGCTTTATTGCAAAGCAAAACAATTTGGATTTTCAACTAGTGTGGCTCACGAGAATTGGGAGAGTAGCAAATTACAAATTTAGTGCAAATTATCCAAATACTCCTAATAATTATTGTAAATTTAACTTTCGTTTATAATTAATACAAGCTACTTGAAGATATAAACACATTACGAACCGGAAATGAAACCGCAACAAGCGTGTAATATCGTAATGCAGTGAAAAGCGGTAGGGAAATGTCTGAATGCTATAAATTTGTTTAATTTTCGGTCTGCGTCGTTTAAAAGGCATGCAGCAATGCAATACGGATGGAAGCAGAGTAAAAGGTATATAACGAGGGCTAATTGCAACTTTTTGATGTATATGAGTTCGTTGAGCACAAAGCAGCTGCAGTCTTGCGGAGCGCTGCTGAAAGAAAGGCTAAAGCGAAGAAAGAAGGGCGCAACGATTCGAAACGGCACAAAGCAATTTAAAATCGGCGAAATTTAGTGCGAATTTCAAGCAGAAGTAACGGCGAAAGGCAAGCGCCAAAAGAGACGGAAAATCCACGTATATTTTCTCGCCTCCTCGGGGGGGATGAGGTGTTCTTTGAAATAAAAACGAAATTACCTCAGTTCCTAACGCGTATTCGCTTTAAATATTGCGCGAGCATGAGAAGAAGCGCACGCCAAAGCTATGGGCGTATAATCGTAGATTTTCCGGTTGCAGGTTTTCCATTTCTTGCCGAATTCTACCCTTAGAAGATGTGCTTCAGTTCCTTGCGTCCTCAAACGCGAAAAGCGAGTAGATCGTCTAAGAGATGACAATGTACTGAGTGTACTTGAATTTGCAATATGCTAAGAGGAAACGTAATTCTCGTAAATAATATAAAATGTTTACGAAACTTTTCAACTTAAAATTTACCGTCCTTGAAAAATTTGTCTTTCTTACCAATTTGGCTATTGATTTATTTTTAACTCGGGATGAAAATAATAAGAATGAGTTTAAAAAGAAGAATAAATTAAATTCAATATAGAGCAACGTTGCATATAAAAAAAGTTAAAAATATATGCATGAAACTGCATTTTTTCCTAGTGAACGTGTAGTTTTTAATGAAAATAACGAGGGAAAATAGAAGCAGAAAAAGTTGCGGATGCCAAGAGTCTGCATTAAGTCGACGTATGTATGGACGATGCAATTGTGAATTGTGGTGCAGCAGAACGCAACGCGAATAAAACTCACATTTTCAGTTAGTTTGCTATGCACATCGTGCACGTAACATGTCCTTGCGGACTGCATAATATATTTCTAGTTGTGCCCTTTTTTATGCGTTGCTATTTGTTCACTGCATGTTCTGTATGCTCGGCTTTTTTAAGCCTGCTTCCTAAAATATGGAATTGTTACTTTTTGGGAAATGTTAGAATATTAAGTAAAAGAATTATAAGGAAACATAGTTTAATGATTAAGAATAATAAAAGATGACATATAAATTTAAGCAAATACAAATGTTACAAGTAACTTTCTTTCCTAAAAGAAGTTGACAACTTCATATACATAAGATGCAAGCATTTTTAAGGAAATATTTCCATGGAACTATGCATGATATTTACGTACACATGTTTGAATACGTCAGTGAAATGGACAACTGGAGAGACCGGAAAATAAGCACATTTTTTATTGCGTTCCTCGCATGAACAAGACAATAACACCGGGTAGCATTGCCCCAAGGAACAAATAAGAATTTAGAAGGCTATTTCCTGTTTATGCATTTTGCTTTTGAATTGCCCAGGAAGACAACAGGAACAAAGAAGATGTTCTTCTGCTTGTTTAGGTCAGGACGAAACGCAGTTTTGTGACGGTGCTCCGCACACGAGTGAAATGACAAAGAAATGGACATTGCATGAATGAAATTCACTTGGTAAATAGCAACGAAGGCCAGTAATAATTTTTAAGGAAAAACTATGAAAGTGAATATAATAATTTATGATTTTTCTTATTGAATTTAATATCCAGACATCAAGTATAATTCATTATTCTTGACTGCAGGAATGTCATTTTGTAGAATGCGTCGAGTATATTGTAATAACTGTCATACATACCATCACATGTTAAACTAAAATTACTTTAGATTAGTAATAAGTTAATTACTATTATTATTTGTTGTTAATTAATATTTCGGTTTATCAATTAGTTAATTGATTAGCTATAATCGCCGATAATGACAGATAAGTAGAACGAAAGCTGAGCATGACCATTAATTTGGGACGCCATTGCTGTGATCCTTAAATCAATGTAGCCGAACCTTTGTAATTAGCTTAAATACGGGAGCAATTTCAGGCTTGTTCCAGTTCTGACCAACAAACCGAACCGGCACTGAGTAGAGGTTTTGCAATATACGTAAAGTGAACGCACAATGTCCATGCGGAGAGTGAAGCGAAGCGAATTGATTTTCCTTTAAGCGGTGTTGTAAATATTTAATCGCATTACTAATGTCCCATCGCGTCCTATTTCATCCCGTATCCTGGGAGTCATGTGCCATGAAACATATTCGAATGTCCGGTAAAGAGATAAGTATCTTTTAATTGAAATGGCTGGGAATTAAAGAATTCTATTTAAAAGTGGTTCAGTTGAAGGATGCACGCCATTTTGTTCTCATCCTTAGCCGACATATGTTGTAATAATAGCCGGAAATGCCCAGTTTATTTAGCGTTGAATAATGCAATAGCCGAGGGTTGGAAATCATTATCCTCGGTGTGCGCGTTGAATCATTATCCTCACTTAGTTCCTGAACATATACCTACCCACTAACCCATGCACCGGAAGCGGAGGAAGATGGCTGCAATGCGCGTGAAGCCAAGTGGGAAATCTCGCCATGGGAAAACTATAATACTGTACGATATCTCTCCTTGTTCTTCTCTTATAGCGCACACACGCGAATCTACCGAGTGTCCAAGGAATTCGACACGAAGGGTTGTTCTGCGGTTCGCCAACGTGTTGCCTGCCAACACGCCGAGAAAACGCGGCGCGCCGGAAACAACACGCTGCTTAATTAATCCACGCGTAGCCGTCGTGGAGCGGCAGGGACTTTCCACATTTCCACATTATTGTATAAATTATTCGGTAACGGTGGCAAGCGTACGACTGCTGCCGCTGCCGCTGTTGGAGGGTGGAGGGATGAACGCGAACGCGCGCACAGTTCCGTGCAATTAGCGCGAGAATAAATCAAAACTACGCCGGATTCACGACTATGGGGTTTGCGTTAACCCGGAAAAACAACGAATGAAAAATGCTGTCGGAAATGGAAATTAATTCAGTTGCGCTTGCATATGCAATTTGCTACTTAACAACATTATTCGCATGTTGGCAATTCTTTTCTTTTGTTTGCTTAATCAAACAATAGCAAATATTCATTTAAATAACAAATTATTGAACAATTTAGTGATGTGAAAATTCTATAACCGCAAGAATTATTCCAATGTCAATAAATAGGTAATTTAAATTTTACAATTATACTTTATTTGAAAAAAATATGGGAAATATATTTGCCATTTAGCAATTTCCAATTTCCATAAGGAATGTAGGCCTACAATAAAGCAACGTGAAAAGAAACGTCCCGCGGCGTTTTCCGCTTTTCCGTTTATTCGTCGACGCATCTCATCCATCGAAATCACTCCCAGTGGATTACTTAACCTCAGCTGAATTTGTTATGCGGTTGCCCTAAAATTTTCACCTACGCACTCAAAACGCAATTGCAGAATTTTCTAAGAAAAAAGAATCACCTTAACAAGACTTTAAATTTTCTTTGAAACATGTACAATTACAAAGGGTGGTTTTGTCATACTAGTGGACTTCTTAGACGCATAAAGCAACCCTTCGCATGGTCTTGCTTGGTGAGAGTGGATCAGTGGCGGTTGCGCTGGAAGACGGGATTTAGTGAGAGAAATAGGGATGTATACAAAACCTTGCGGGCAACGCAAGGATACGCTCAACTAAGGCACGCATGCAAGCGAAATAAGAGTAGACTACAGCACTGGAGGCGGCAATAAATGTGAAGACTCGTCTTCGCAATGATTTATTGCGTTCTAAAGTTGCAATTTCAGAGCAGCAACAACAACAAAACCGAGAAACGCATATACAACTCCAAGTGATATTAGATCCTCAAAGCGCATACGCCGCCCCCCGCACAAAGGAAAATATGGTTTATCATCATCACATGTCAAAAAGTGCTCTTGGAATATTTTGTTTTATCTTTTCAATTTATTATTGTGATAAATTGTGTTATTTAAAAAATAATATTAAAGTTGCGCTATATACTAACGCATTTGTAACCGGTGTAACCGTTAGTGAGTCAGTGAAAGGACGAAAAAGGATTCGTTCGCCAGTAACTTGGCGACAGCACTAATGGATTTTCGCTAAATAGTCGCCGATTTTGTTGCCATCGTGTTTTTTGTTTACTTCATTCATTCAACGACGACAGCGCCTTAGTTTTATCCGTGCGCAAAGGCGCCATATAAATTCCCAGCAAAAACCCTTAACCGGTTTTTGTCCCACTAACGCCCTGCCTTCATTTATATCAAAGATAAAATACGGATATTACAGTACAAAGAGCCAACAAGAAATATCAAATTAATTAAAATTATTCCAAACTAAGAAAACGTTGACATTTTAAAATATTTTTCCTGGCGGAATTTTGTGACATATATACATTTAAATCCCCTTGAAAGTTTGTGAGAACTTTCACCAGGATTCTTTCATTCCTCGTTTTTCTGCTCCTGTTTAATATTTTTCCCTTCAGGCAAATACGCGTATGAAATAATAAATGTGTCCCAAAGAAAAATCATCATCATATTAAAGAAAAACTTACTCGCAGGGGTGGTTTTGATGGGAAAACTTATAAAGGATAAAGTCTTTTAAAAGTCAATATGCTGGCAAGCGTGCAAAATATTCACGAAGAGAACAGGGCGGTTGGCTGCTTGGTTAATGCGCAACGAGTTAATGAATGGAAAATAATTTTACATATTTAATTGGCAATTTAAATTCATGCACTTCACCCAGATGGGCGCAAGCGACGTATTGCTCGTAGAGGAGTTAGCAACGTTGCCAGTGGTGCAATATATAACCCCAAACTTGAACGCGATGGGCAAGGATAAAAAAGTAAGGCTATGCAAGGGACGTCGGCGCTCATTTAAAATTCTATACGACGTAAGACGATTAGTGAACGCGACGATGATGAAAAAGGATACATGGAGTAAATCGGCATGTAAAACGCATAAGAAAGAAGAAGAAACGCTTTCTTTGCATTCTTGACTGCGTGCCTCTTCCGCTTTTTCAGCGAGTTTCCCAAGCCAGAACAACGAAATTAGATCAAGTCAAGCATCAGCATCACCAGCATACATCGGCCATTATTTTATTATGCAAAATACGCATAGGACGCTTGTCTAAAGACTCCAAGGATAATAACATCACATAACCTATAAATTTACGAAAAAAACACCCTGATAACTAAATATACATTTATTTCCATGACTATTTAACTTTCCAGGAAGAAAATAAATATTTGAAGTTCCACTTTATAACGTAAAAAACTTTGATTGTGATTTATAGAATTTGTATGCGTCGAGCAGCTGAACTAATGAAAAATTACCTTAATTGAATTTCCCAACGAACTACGAGGGTAAGAGTTGGACCAAGAAAACCATGTGGAGCATAAAGATTCTTCCCCCTTATCGCTGCTTTACTCCCTATGCTGCAGTTGTTTTTCCTTGCACGTGTAGTGAGCGGTATTATCCCTCTTTATTTGACTTTCAGCCGACTGTATTCGTACTTGAACAACCAAGTGAGTCAACACTGTTTTGCGTGCCTTGCACGTGCACTTCGGATGAGAGAAAATGCAAAGGAACAACAAAGGAAGGTGGATTGAATCTATGCGAATATTGACTACACTTAAAGAATATAAAAGCACTTGATTACTTTATTTAAGTCTCTGGCAAAAAATAAAAAGGAATATGAGAATTATTTGATAAGAGATGAAATTCATCGTCCTGTAATCTGCTCAAAATAATAACTTTATTCATCTACCTTGTTTTATTCTAAAAATAAAAGTAGGATACTAAACGTATTTTCTGAGCAATATAATAACTCTTCATGTCTACTTAAATTAATCGCACCTTTCGAGTTGTATTAATTCCAAGTGCGTTTTTGTCCTATTCCTCTAGAACCTAACAAAGCAAGCATTGCGTGAATCGTGCACATTTATAACCCGAGTCAATGATATAGAATATATCCAGACACGTGATAATATCCTTATTCCATTCTCCCTAATCGTAAACACACCCTTCACTCGTTCCAAGGATAAACGAGCAGTTGCCCGATGTGCTTTTCCACTTAGTTAATTAATTAACAACATGCGATCGAATATTATTTGTAATAATTTCTGATCTTAAGAATAGTAAAAACACCTTGAATATTTTGAGATAATGTTTTAATTTAACTTTAACATCTTTGGTTGCTTAATTTAAATTGTAAATTATAAGAGTTCTTCTTATTCGTACTTCTTGTTGACCTACATTACCTCAAAGAGTACTTTTTCACCTTTTCAGTTGGATGAATCATCTAATTTTAAATTTAAATGGGCATATCCTAAATGACCTGTGAATGATCCCGCGAACATTAGGGTTTTTCCATTAGGGTATCACTTACTTTTTCTTTTTTCTTCTTTTTTATTACTAGTTTCTCTTTATTCCCGGCTTCTCCATTACATTTTTTTGTTCTTGCACGGCGCTGGCCGGGGAAATTTTGCAAAAACGCCACGTGGCAAAATTCATGGCATTCTAACAAAAGAAAGATGTTCCTCTTAAATTTTAGCAGGGGGTGGAGAGTTAACGCATTAGGCGCGGAAAGTACGCAAGTTATTAAGGGAATCGCAACGTCTGGAAGCGGCAAGCGTGCAAGAGGAGGCAACAGCAATTACCTGATATTTATTAACACTTTAGATATTTATCTTAATGGCTACTTTCAATTCACTTCCTAACCAGATTTTACTAAAACTAGGTGGGGTTTTAATTAAAGGACGGCACGGAACGCCTTAATAGATAGTGCAGACTATTTAAAAATTATACCACATAATGTAATCATTCACAATTACGTAGCTAAATGAAATTAAATTTTGAAATGTGAAACAACGTTAACATATTTAGTTGCGGAAATGTTTAAAATTAAAACGAAAATCACAAGTGTAATATGGGTATTTGATTGCACTTTCATTGCAAATAAAATAAAGCGGATGAAGTGAGGGAGAACACTCTGAATGATGCGTTGAGCTTGCATGAAACATGAAACTTAACATGTCCAAAGGATCGCAATGTTACCGGGTTTGTCAGTTTATGCTTTTCCTACAGTTTAATTCCGCTAAATATTCATTTTAATGACGATATACAGACAAGTTGCAAAACACAATTTGACGTAATCCAAAAGATACGTTATCCCGTTGAAATAAAATTATTATCCTTTTAATTAGTGTGTTATTCCTTAATTAAAAATGCAACACTATTTTAAAAAAGTCCATTTCCAAGATGGAAAATAATAAAATGAGTTTTATTACACGGCTTTTCATCAGAGGTTTTCCTTTTATCATTATTCTGCTAGCTATTCTTAATATTTCCTCCTCATCCTTATCTTAATCCTTAGCCAAGTTTCTTTGTTCTTAGCGTTTACTACCGTCGAGTTTGTCAACGCACAAAACAACATTATGAATAATAATAGAACATTATTATGGAGTGTGCGAAAGTTCCTTTTTGGTGCGCGATGAGCCCATCGGGATAAAACAGCCTTTGAGGCATATTTAGAGCTATTGCTGTATTACGAAGAAGTAATAATCTTGGCGCACTGAATGCGAATGAAGATTAAGTAATGGCGAATAAAAACAAATGAATGAAGATAAAAACACAACTGCTGTTTCATCATCTACTGTTACTTGTAAATTTAAATTATCCTTCGAAGACTTATGAGAGACGTTGAAGCACAACAAGGAGAAGAAAAGTTTAAAGCTTTCTGCTATGAAATAAGAAATTGCTTATGCACCAAGTTCTATTTCTTTAATTATTCATAATGTAAATTCAAATAATTTATAATTTCCTTCTTATTTGCTTTGCGGAATAAAATAGCCATTTAATGGGCTATTTCGGAGTGAAAACTATATTTAAGGATAAAATGTTTATTTGCAGATGACTATCTCATGCACGTGCTACATAATACATGGTGTTCAATGTAATTGCGATTTTCCCATCTCAACCCCTAGGAAAACGACAGTTCCAAGTTGTGTTGTGGCTTCGACACTTGCGAATATCGGGGTGAGA
>JARJDV010008190.1:0-25479 GCA_030264675.1 Anaulacaspis nigra | reverse complement strand
ATTCTGCAATGATTACAATATTGGCAGTGTAAAGTTTCTTTGTATATAACTAATAATACATTTCGACATTGTTTAACAATTTTCTCTTGTTCTATGTATCAAGTATTTATTTCTGCGTCGCTTCAAAATTATTGATATATTATATGAAACAGTCTACTGTTTCTCACAATATGCGCTCTTTCAGAAAACCGGAAACAATACATGCCGCGCCATCTCTATGAATTTAAATATTCTACCCCACACTGTCTACCTAACCCTATAAAATAAACTAAAACGGTTTTTTTAATTTTCAACCAATTAAATAATTTAAGACATACATACTTTCTTGTACTTCTGAATTCAATTGAATTAAAGTAAATAATACTTTTATTTTCTATTTTCTATTTTTTTATATAACGGTCTGCGCATTTTATTTTAAACTAATCAGTGCGCAGGTTGCGACCGTTAAAAAAAATGTTGACTCACCAGCCCCACGCTTAAAGGGACGCCACGAAACGAATCGTTTAACTCACTGCACGCGTTGCAACCGTTTAGTGTGCGTCGAATTGGTGAAGAACGAATTGTTGTTCAACATGACTGATAATCAAGACCAAACTGGTGTGTTTTTTACAAGTATATCTATAGAAAACTTTAAAACATATCCACGTGTATACTTGACTGATATGAAATGCGATAACATCTTTGCAATAATAGGAAACAACGGTAATGGGAAATCTAATTTGATTGATGCTTTCTTGTATGGTTTGGGTGAATCTAGCTTAGAAAAACTAAGAGTACGAAAAATAGCAGAACTTATTCATCATAAGGCAGCTAGGTAATTTGTTATAGTTGTGTTAATATTTGTTTAGTAGACTGTATATATTTATAGATGCAGTGTTAAAGTAGTTCTAACTGTAGATACAAGTACTTTGTTAACATTTGAACGATGCACTACACGAAAGGGTAGTTCTTTTTATTACATTAATAGCAAGGTAATGTAGCAGATTTCAAAAGGTAGAACATAGATAAATTTAATTATAATCTTAGAAGGTGACGGCTGCGGCATATAATGAATCACTAAGGAAATCTGGGGTTGATGTTAACGCAAAAGCATTTGCAGTGCAGCAAGGTACAATTCAAGAAGTTGCTCTTAAAGATGGAACAGAACTAATAGAATTTATTGAAAAAATATGCGGGTAATTAATACAACACATGGATAATATCAGTATTACCATATTTGATTTACAGTTCGTACAACTACAAACCCGAATATGAAGCGAAACAAAATGAAACGTTGGAATTGTCAGAAAAGTTAACAAAATTAAAACGAAATCTTGCTCAATATAAATTGCAGAATAAGAAGGTGAAGAAATCAAGAACTTCGATAGCAAGACGTAATGAGATTACTACGCGCATTGTAAGTACATTAACCAAGTTGAAATCACAACACCACTAACTGAATTTTTAAATTTGCAGGAGGACCTAAATATACGTGTTAATTTAGCACAAATCCTCCAGCTTAACCAGGACATTAATATTCATGATGTTAAGAAAAATCAATTAAATGCGACCATAGAACAATTGACTGGCGAATTGGAAACTTCTAAAGAGACATTGATTGCCAAACAAACGCAGATAATGGAAACAAGCGTTGAACTTCACCAAAAAATGCCTCAATTCGAAATAAGTGTATGATCGATGAACTGTGAATTTGTACAAATTTACTAAATAGTATGAATAATTATTGTTGCAGAATCAAAAATATCAATCAGCTGATATGGATGCCAATAACGTAAAACAAGAAATGAATGCTCTATTGGATCAAATTAAATCAATTGAGAACGGAATTTCTATGCATAATGAGACAATTCAAAATGGGGAGGAAGAAATAAATAAATTAGAAGTAGAATTGCAGAAAGCCGCGACTGAAGTGACTTCGACACCTGATATATCATTACAGGAATCACAAATACACGGTTCTAATATGGTGTGTATTCCATATATCTAATATAATGTCAAAATTTAATTGGTATATAATCCCCAGAGAAGTGAATATACAGCGATTAAACAAAGGGTAACTGAAATTATTTCTGGGCGAGAAGATTTGCTGGATTATGAGGGTACAAATAAAGAACAATACAATCGTATGGTAATCGAAGCTGAACAGTTCAGAAATACAAAAAATATTAAATTATTGGAAGCTGAAGAAAAAGTTCTTGCGAGTCAAACTGATGAGATAACCGAGGAAATTATTGATATTGCCGGTAAGGAAAGAGAACTTCAAGCGATAGAGTCACGCTACAATAAAGCACGTAACAAGATTGAGGAGATCAAAACAAGTAATATCGTTGTTGACCCTTTACAAAATTTTGAATTAAATGGGGTAATATAAGGCTTTCAATTCATAATACATCAATTTTTCTAACATTTCAATTCAACTTTCAGATCGGTCGTTTGCACAATTTCTATACATTAAGACCACCCGCATCACCAAATGCAATTAATGTCACATTTGGTACATCTATGCAGGCGATCATTGTAGAAGAAGCAAACACAATTAAAGAATTTATTACTAATCGAAATAATTTTCCACATGAAAAATTTATTCCACTAGATAAAGTCAAATACGAAGAAGAACCTACTGAGCCAGATGCTATGTTGCTGACACATTGCCTAGAGTATGAAGAACAGTTTGAATCGGTGTTCGGCAGCGTTTCAAAAAATGTAGCAATAATTGATGGTCCTCCTACATCTGATATAATCTCACGTAAATTTGGCGTAAGTGCAGCATAACTTGATAAATTGATTAACATATTTTTTCTGGACCACTATTAACAGGTTGTAACTAAAGACGGAACATTTTATTCCAAAAATGGTTTCGTTAAATCACTTAAATATAGTCAACGATCACAAAGCTTTACTCAAGATGTGGTAAATTATTTGTTATAGACACGTATTGCAGCTATTTTTACATATTTGTTACAGGAGAAATTGCTAAATGATTACAGAGAAATAAGATCTGAACTTCAGGAGAAACAGATTGAATTCGCACAATTAAAGCAAAAACAGTATGAGGCTGAAATAATAAAAGAAGTTCGCTCAGATAATCCACAGCAAGCTACAATAGAAGAATTGCGTGAACAACGTAATTTACTCCAATCGGAAAATGAAGAATTAGCACGTCAGGTAATCATAAAAATGAAGGTAATCATTATATATTTTTTGATTCATGAAAATTTTAGCTTAATGAATTTGAAGTGAATAGAGACATATACAAGAACTCAATTGAAACTATCGAAAATGATCTCTTCAAAGACTTTTGTATTCAATACAATTTTGAAAATATTCAAGTTTATGAACGCATAATTGATCCAAATTATGCAATAAATAATCAGAACAAAATTAAAGTTACGGAAATAAATGAGCAAATTGATCGGTTGAAAACCAAAATCTCTCGAGGTACATCTGGAATATAATACACAATGTTTTTGCATTGTATTCACTGCTTTGTTATTCTTTCAGTGCAAGAAAGGAGACACGATTTAACTATAATTTTAGAATCTCTGAACACAAATAAACGTGACTGCGATATTAATTTAAACAATGTACAAGAGTGCCGGGAAGAATGTCGTACCAATTTGAATCAACTTCAATCAATTATTACTGAATTACGAGCTCGATTAACTGATCTGGAGATAGAAAAAAGTCGGTTGGGAAAAGTTATATCCCGTAAAAAATCAAAAGTTAAAGAGTGTAATCAAACTTTAACAAAGACGTTACATGAAGAAAAAAATATTTTGCAGAAGAGGCATGAATGTTTATTGAAATGCAAGGTGAGTAAATTGGGTATACGTAAAGTATTTTTTGAGGTTGTTACTATATCTATCATTAATACAACAGGTTAATAACATCAAGCTTCCAACAACGGATGAATCTAGTGCTAGTCAGTATCTTGAAAACGACACCAACATTGATACTCTGCATTCAATAGAATCATTATTACCATTAGACTTTGATAGCTTACCCAGAGAAATTCGGCAAGCACGATCATTACCCAATGTAGTGCAGCTATTACAAAGCGACTTAAAATGTCTCGTCCAAGAACAAGCAAAATTACAAATTATGGGTCAAACAACGGATCAATCATTAATAGATATAGGGAATGAGCTAACATCTCTAAATCATGAGTATCAGAACGCACAAAAGGAATATAATGAATGCACCAAGGCGCTGAATGTTATTGAGAATAAACGTTCGGAACTCCTTCAAGATTGTCTTGACTTTGTTTTGTCAACAATTGGTTCTGTGTACAAGAATTTGTACGGCAATGGGAAAACGAATGCAACCGCAACATGTATATTGGGGGGACAAAAAGAAATATTTCTTGGCCCGTTATATTATCTCTGTACGGTGCCCGGTAAAAAACCATATCCGATGAATTTACTTTCTACTGGTGAGAAAACAATGGCTTCATTGGCATTAATATGTACTTTAATACTGTACAAAAAACTGTCGCTGGCTGTCTTTGATGAGGTTGATGCTTCATTGGATCCGGAAAGGCTTACAAGTTTTCTCAAATATTTAAACGAATTGAAGAAAAATAAGCAGATTATGCTTATAACACATAATGCGTATTCAATGGCAGAGTGTGACGAAATTATAGGCATCACAAGCAATCAGGTAGGCTATTATCGTTAACACCTTTGTTGCAACTAATCCAATTTGTTGTAGACATATTCAAGGGAGATAAAAACTAGTGAACTTATTCGAGTCCGTCTGGATTCATATTTACCATCGGTGTCCGAATGTCCTCCGGAAACTGAATACTTTCATTCTCCAGGCTCAATATCTTCTATATCCAGTGTATCCCCCGAATATTAAATATTTCGATGCATAAATCAATCTAGATGAAAAATATATTGTTATAGTAATTGTATAGTAATAGTCAAATCCTTGATAAGTATTTTAATTTTAATATTTACTGTATTTTAAATTTAACTTCTTCGCCTATCCGTAACAGCGACTTACGGCAACGAAGAAAAAAATTAACTTGAATAATTATAATATTCATATGTATTTCCTGTTTGTTTTTATACATTTCATTTGGTGAGTGATGCGACTTCTTTGAAAATATGAATCATTCAGTGACATCTAGTGTTTTGCATGTTAAGAAAGTAACACGGTTTACATCTGTGCGCATTAATCGATGACAACCGGCTCTATATGTGACGTCCATCTTTGTTTCTTTTGTGCCTCTCGTAGTGCTTAAGTTTGTTATTAACATATTGCCGTAGAGTTGTAAATACTACGATGCAACAATACACATGAAGAGATGATTTTTCAATCAACCGGTTAAATAGTTAAGTGAGTAAATCGAAACTATAATATATTAACTCTTCCAGCAGCGTTTAAAATTCTTCATCACTATGCGGGGTCGTTCAGGGAGACGGTAAATATTTAACATTAATTATGTTGTCTGATTAAATATAAATCGACCCTTATTAGGTCAAGGAGTCGCGATCGCAGACGATCACGAAGCCGTGAACGGAACTATTCTTCTAATGGCTATGGTTCAAACAGGAGAAATACGGCTGGCGCTTTACTTCGCAAGCCGCGTTGGGATTTAAGCAGATTGGAGCCATTTAAGAAGGATTTTTATATTCCACATCCTCGCGTATTGCAGCGGTCAGCATATGAAGTGGACGAATGGAGAGGCTCCAAGGAAATATCTCTTAAAGGCAAACAGATACCTGAGCCTGTATTTTCTTTTGAAGAAGCTGGTTTCCCAGATTTTGTAAACATGGAACTACGCAAGGCTGGTTTCAAGATGCCAACACCAATTCAAGCACAGGGATGGCCAATTGCTCTTTCTGGTAGAGATATGGTTGGAATTGCTTCAACTGGCTCTGGCAAAACACTATCATACATATTGCCAGCAATTGTCCATATAAATCACCAGTCGAGATTAATGCGTGGCGATGGTCCAGTGGTTCTTGTATTAGCACCAACGCGGGAGCTTGCACAACAAATTCAGCAAGTTGCTACTGATTTTGGGTCATCGTCTCGTATACGCAACACTTGCGTTTTTGGCGGTGCTCCAAAAGGTCCACAGGTGAGTGACCTTGCTGATGGTGTTGAAATTGTCATTGCAACGCCGGGACGACTTATTGATTTTCTGGAATCGAATCGCACCGATTTGAAACGTTGCACTTATTTGGTACTTGATGAGGCTGATCGGATGCTGGATATGGGTTTCGAACCGCAAATTCGCAAAATAATCGAACAGATTCGTCCCGATAGACAAACATTAATGTGGTCAGCCACCTGGCCTAAGGAGGTGCAGGCATTGGCGGCGGAATTTCTGCGAGACTATGTACAAATAAACGTGGGTTCTTTGCAGTTATCAGCAAACCATAATATTCTGCAAATTATAGATGTTTGTCAGGAATATGAGAAGGAAACTAAGTTAAGCACCCTTCTTAAAGAAATTATGTCTGAAAAAGAGAATAAGACTATTATATTTATTGAGACCAAAAAAAGAGTAGACGATATTACGAGGAAAATGAAGCGAGACGGGTAAATATTGTCGTTCATTATTGTGGTTTTGAGTAATCAAATTTTCTGTAGCTGGCCTGCAGTGTGCATTCATGGTGATAAATCTCAGCAAGAGCGCGATTGGGTTTTGCAAGGTAGAATACGCAGGTCATGTTATATAAATTATTTTCTAATGGTAACTGTTTCAATTAGATTTTCGCACTGGGAAAGCGCCAATTTTGGTCGCCACGGATGTTGCCGCACGAGGTCTAGGTGAGTCAAGTAAAAATTGGGATTAAATTATAGTAAGCAATGTTGGTGGAGTTCGATTAGTTATTGTAATGGACAAGAGCTACATTTGTTATTGCATGGTTCTATTAATGTTTGCTCGCAACTTCAAACGCACTCTGAAATGCAAAGCAAAAATCATCGTATTTCACTCATCAAATCAAATGCGTTTGCAATTGCGGCAGACAATTTAAATAAATAAGTCGCAGTGCATATCCATATTGATTAGTTTTTTATGCGAACCACAAATGGCGTACTGTAATAAACTGGGCACTACTCTCTTTTCAGAGGCACAAGCGATGATAATGACACACTGAATGTAGTCATTGTGTGGTTGTGCCTCTCTCTGGCGGAGTGGACGTCTGCCCATGTGCACAGTGCGTGGGACTGTGGGCTTGGCGGGGCCCGCTTGCTCGCTGCCGCCCTCGCCGATGGTCTCGCATATATCCGATCCGATCGCGCTGGGAGGCGGCTGATGCTGGCGCCTGGCAGAGGCGCGCGGCGTGACCGGGCTCGGTGTGCCGGACTTGCACAATGACGATGATGATGAGCAGTCTGTCGCTGTTAGAATCTCTCGCTGCCTGTTTGGCGGTTGCTGGGGAGCAGCATGCTCCATGCAATACCGTCACAGACTCGATGCACCCCGAAGGTGGTATGCATCTAAGATTTTTCTCCCAACTACAACAAATTCAATTTGTACAAACTATGTATTTTTGTATATGCATAATATTGGACACAATTTGCTTCTAAACAACATCATATGCATTTGATTCATTCCTAGCTACACGATCTATTGACTAACAATCTTTACTAATAGCAGAAATATATTATTAAAAAAGGAAATCTTGATGTAGCCAATATATTTAATGTTAATCAAAGCGACAAATCAACATGCACAAAATGAATTTTTTACGATGTTATTTGTTTATTATGCAAATCTTGAAATGCATATTACGCCGACATGGGTATTAAACTCTGATATAATTTTACAGATGTTGAAGATGTTAAATTTGTTATCAATTTTGACTATCCATCCAATTCCGAGGATTATGTGCACCGGATCGGCCGGACTGGTCGTTCATCTCGTACTGGTACAGCATACACATTCTTCACCCCCAATAATGCCAACAAAGCTGTTGATTTGCTGGCAGTCCTTAAAGAAGCGAAACAAGTAATTAATCCAAAACTCCAGGAGATGGCTGATCGTAACTGGTCAACAAGTAGCTCGAATAGTAGAGGTAATAAAAAGTACTATTTATTTGCTTGCCAAATTAAATACAATGATATTCTAGGGCGAAATCGTTGGACTCGGGGACGTGGTCAGCCTGCAAGATCGTCAACACGATCCCGGTCTCGCTCGCCAAAACGTTCAATAAGACGTGAAAGATCTAGATCGCGTTCTCGTAATCGTGCTCCTCGCCGTCGTCGATCTCATTCAGCAAGCCGTGATCGGAGTATTACTCCGGAGCGTTCTTCAAAATCCGGAAACAACAATACGAGTCATATGTATCGTCCACCTCTGGTGTCTTCAAACACCATCACTTCCAGTATTACTAAAGATACACGTCCACTGCTGCACCATCAAAATGTTTCAGTGCAAATGCAGCATCAAACAGCACCACCTTTACAAGCACCATCATCATTATCTCAAACATCTCAGCAGAGCACACAACAAAATATGATGACTTATCATCAAAATATACCAACAGCTTATACTGGTTATACGGTACCAAATGGGGTGTATTATTCACATCCCCCACCTGCCTCACAGGCAGTCGGCACTGGTGGATATTATCCACCACCAAGCGGCTATAATTATTCACAGCCACCTCCAGGTCAATCGCGTTAATTTGTTTTCGCTTATTAAAAATAATTATCGCAAAGGATTTGATTAATTAATAGTAGACTGCAATAATTTTATAATTGTATCGATGAGAAGTGTGAATGAAATTCAAAATTGATAGCGATGCGATGCGTACATAGCAAGGTTTATTTTGTTCAAAACAAAGTCTAGTAGATGTTCTTCATGAATAGATAGGAAATCTCTGTCTCTTGTAAAAATTTGTAATTTAGGAAAGATTCTTTGCGTTTCCTTTGATGTGCAATAGCAATTGAGTTTAAAATATCTGTCAAATATGTTAATTGCAAATTATTGTTGTTGCCTCTAGTACAAACATAAGGATGGTAATGTATGTTTATTTATTGATTTTATGTTGTAGGTTTAACAGTTTAACAATGTTTTAAGGTCATTAGTGGACCGTTTAAAATGTATCTAAGTAAATGTCATTTCTTTGTTAATTAAACATCTAACAAACAATTCCATAGTGCCATATTTATGCATAGTTCTTCAGCATCCGCTCAAAACATATTTTGCGCGCGGTGTGAGGTAATTTCCGTAGTTATAGCAGCGCATGCGCGAAACATACATTGGCCGTGGTCTATGTCAACTTGCGATCTGCCAAACTGATCCACCATTATCGTTTTGTTCGCCGGTCGGGTTGGATTGGAAGGTATGTTTGGATAGATTAAATTCATTATGTTCGTTTCGGGAATGTCTGTGAAATTAAAAATATGTTGTTGCCTTACAGTACGTTAAAAGAGTGATTATAAGTTAAATCTACGGGCTTAATTTTGGCCAAACAGTGTTAAGTTGCTGATGTATGTTTTTCTTTACGTTTTGTAGAATTGGATAATTGGAAGCCATTAGTAAGTTATAAACGCATTGGTGACATAATTCGCTGCAAACATGCAGTATCAGAACCAAAATGGATATCATAACAACACGTAAGTGACGTCTCACTTCTTTATTATATAATTCTGCTGTTGGGTCAGGCTGTTCTGCAGTTATGTGCATGGCCGTATTACACACACTGGCATGTTGCTGCCATTTGCTTTTTTCGACTCCCACTTGAATTTACTATCATCGAAGCATTCTAAGATTGCATTGCATATGATTATATTTGCGTACTTATTGAAACTATCAGGAGTAATATAGTCACTAATTTTCCAACCCAAAATAGGTTTCGCTCCCGATCTGACCGTGGTGAACAATTCGGTAAGCAGTCAAATTATTGGGTAGGCCCTCCACATCATCAGATTGCACCAATTCAAGATTTCGGCGGACCAAACAGCCACGGCAAGCCAAACATGATGAGCAGTAAGAACAACATGCAAGCCCAGAACTCTACACTTGTCAAACCAAATTGGGAATTACACAACCTGAAGCCAATCATCAAGAACTTCTATATGCCACATGTGAACGTGCAAAAGCGCTCCGACATACACGTCAAGAGTTTCCGCGAGGGCAAGGAAATTATCGTACGCGGTAATAATGTACCTCATCCAAATGAGAACTTCGAAGAAGGCAACTTCCCCGAGTACATCATGGATATCATCATAAAACAAGGCTTTGCCGAACCAACAGCCATCCAGTCACAGGGCTGGCCGATTGCCTTATCTGGCCGAGATTTGGTTGGCATTGCACAGACTGGTTCTGGCAAAACACTGGCATATATGCTACCAGCAACGGTGCACATCAATAACCAACAAAGGCCGCAACGTGGAGAAGGTCCCATCGCGCTGGTGCTGGCACCCACACGCGAATTAGCGCAGCAAATTCAGAAAGTAGCTCGCGAGCTCGGCCAATCATCAATGATTCGCAATACATGCATTTTTGGAGGTTCGCCTAAAGGACCGCAAGCACGAGACTTGGAACGAGGTGTTGAAATTGTTATAGCTACTCCAGGTCGCCTTATTGACTTTCTGGAGAAGGGAACCACGAATCTACAACGCTGCACCTATTTGGTGCTTGACGAGGCTGATCGCATGCTGGACATGGGCTTCGAACCGCAAATTCGTAAAATTATTGAGCAGATTCGCCCCGATCGTCAAGTACTTATGTGGTCAGCAACCTGGCCGAAACAAGTACAAGCACTGGCCGAAGAGTTTCTAGAGGACTATATTCAAATTAATATTGGAAGCTTGGCGTTACAGGCTAATCACAATATTAGACAGATTGTTGACGTTTGCGAAGAGCATGAAAAAGAGGTCAAGCTCTGCAAGCTGTTAAAGGAGATCGGTTCTGACCGTAACAACAAGAGCATTATCTTTGTTGAGACTAAAAAGAAGGTCGACGATATCACCAAGGTAATTCGTCGTGAAGGTTATTCTGCTATTTCGATCCATGGTGATAAGTCGCAGCAAGAGAGAGATTACGTTTTGGGGGAATTCCGGAATGGCAAGTCATCCATCCTGGTGGCTACCGACGTTGCAGCACGTGGTTTAGATGTTGAAGACGTCAAGTACGTTATTAACTTTGATTACCCGAATTCAAGTGAGGACTATGTCCATCGAATTGGACGCACAGGTCGCTGTCAGCAAATTGGCACAGCTTATGCATTTTTCACTTCTGCCAACCAACGCCAGGCAAAGGACCTTATTGCTGTTCTTGAAGAAGCTGCACAGCCCATTAATCCTGCTTTGCACGAAATGGCTATTTCGTCGCGTGGTAACACCACCGCACGTAATCGTTGGAGTCAGCGTAATAAGGATAGTACATCGCCAAATATGGGCGTAGTCCCGAATCGCAATAAGACCTGGGTTAACAAAAATCATATGCATAATAATCCTGACTCAAGACCACACATGAATGGTGCGCGAATGCATAATGGTAATCCACGTCCGACTGATGGTTCCTCAAACGGTTATCGCCCAAAGAGCACCTACCAAAACCAAAATGGTTACAACGGAAATAATCACTATCAGAATGGAGGCCAACAAAGTTTCTCAAATGGGTACAATGGTACTCAGCAGGGCGGTGGAGGACATCCGCATTACTCGAATCAAACGCCTCGCAACAACTATGGTATTTATCTTTCTATTAAGCGCTTAGTGTGAAGCAAGACTATAATGTATTTATGTTATTCAGGCGGTAATAGCCGAACATTCAGCAATCGCTACAACTATCAGAGGCAGCAACCTCAACATCAGCAGCAGCAGCAACAACAGCAGGCTTATGCAGCTGGACCACCACCCACCAATAGCCCAAACATGTACCAACCTATGCCTCCGCAGTATATGAACTTGATGGGCCCATCAACCAGCGCTGATAGCATGCAGTCGATCTTGAACAGCAAGTTCTTCCAGACTCGCGGTTTGCCGAATGCAAACAACCCGTGTGCGTACCAGTCGATGGCAGGCGGGCAGGCGCCTTACAATCAATATTCGGCGCCGCTATCCTATACCTACACACCATACACCCAGCCGCCCACCGCCGCTGTTCAGCAGTAAATTGAACAGGTAATTAGCATGTAGAAGTCTACTGAACACAAACAGTTTCTCTGCCGCCTCATGTGAATTTATTATAGCACTGAGCAAGTGCATTATTGAAGCATCATAGTTTTTAAGAGCAGTCGTGCGTTAAAATTAAGTTTGTTTCTTTTCATAATTTTTAATTTTCATTTCATGTTAGATTTCAACCGTATACGAAAACCGAGAATATCGCATTTCGTTAAATAATAATTTATTTTTGAATTGGTAGTAAATTAATATTCATCGATATAATTCTCTTGTTTAAATATCAGATATATGCAAGTTGAGTGCGAGGTGTATGTTTGTGATTCAGTAACTGACGCATGTCGCGTATACAAAATATACATATAATTATTTCGTTTAGTTTCACTACTGGTGTAGGGTTTCCATTTACAGTGCAACAGAGCAAATTATAAACTAATATTATTTTGCGTTCTCATTGAAAGCGAAAATATTTAACCGATGTGCTTGTTAGCTAATAATGATAATCACCTAAAATTTAATACGTGTACTATTGAAGAAATTTACGATTTGCGTCAAAATGAAATCGCGATTTATTGCAGAGTGGTGTGGTATTGTTCAAGGCGAATAGTCATTATTCATCTGAAAGAATAATAATTGTATTAATATATCTCCAAGTAATAGGCTAGATATATATATATTATGAGCAAGCTGCGCGCAGAAATACTTGTGCAGTTCAAAGCATAAGATTTGCCACTCCCCGACAACAGTTTTGAAATTGCGAACAATCCACGCAAAATCGAGCAACAAGTGTTTGATTAAGAGCAAAACAAAAATATATATAAAATAAAACACGAGTTATTGAATGAATTCAAAAAAGCGCAATTCTTAGTGTGTACTTTGTGTAACGTCGATCGATTTTTATAATCCACATCGATCGGACGTGTTTATTCTTTAAAACTAGCATAGTTTCAAGTTGTCTATCTGTATGCTGTTGAAATGCACGAAACTAATAGAAGGGGGAGATCAGGCTTTATCGAAGAAGAAAGTAATAAAATTCCTCTTTACAATAAGTAAGTTTGAACGAAGCCAATATAAATCAGCAAGAGATGCAGTCTCACTTCTTGCAGAGTATAATGAGAGTTTCTCAGATGTAATATGTGAAAATGTAATTTTTTTGTTAGGCGATCGCTGTTGGGCAAGAACCACCGAATTTATATGTTGTCTTAGTCAGGTTTAGTTACTTCGCAATATGCAAACTTTTATAACATGTGTGTATGAGCAGATTGCTATGGACTTTGATGCAAGTAAGAACGTCAACAGTGTGAAGAAAAATGGACATGTAGAATGTCATGTAATGAAAGTTTGTTTGTTAATTGAGATACTTTGAAAAATGAGAAGCAGAAACAAAAGCGTAAGCGATACGTTTTTCTTATATTTAAAACATTTCTATTGAAATGAAGTAGATATATTTGCATTGCAAGCGCGGGTAACGCTTCGAACAAATGAACACTGATGCAAAATATATTTGACTTCATGCGCATGAGAGTTTTAATCATGTTTTAACAGTGTACCTGTCGTATAGATAAGTATCAATCAACCATACAAAGAAATATTCGAGAAATACAAAACGTCGCTGCGCGTATTAACTTTATACAAAAATTACTTTCAAATATTTATATACATAATGCATAGCCAATTGTACCATTATAACATTAGTAGGGTATTCAATTTGCAGGCGTAATTTATATGTCAATGAGCAAAATAGTGGCACACAACGATGCTGTTTAATAATCGTGCGCGTTATTTTAAGAACAAAGCAAAGACATTTCCAAATGTTACAAATTCTGCAAATACACAGTCCTAGATATTAAGTATTAAGAAAAGAAACTCGTTTGTTCGTCGTGTTTAAAACAATGAGTAGAGTAACTAATACACGAAATGAAACGAAAAAGTGTGTCGGATTGAAACAGCACAACAAAAAACAAAGCAAACCAGTCAGCTTGGGAGACAATGACGAATGAAATAAAAGCGTCTTTGAAACTACGTGAAACACCTATATTTAAAATGCATTTGCAATAGGAAAAATGACGAAAAATGCAAATAAAGAACAGCCGTGGCCGTACAAACAAATAATAAAAAAATGCAAGCAAAATAAAACTTACTACTATCTGTATTGGATAAAAGTGTTTCGTCGTATGCCGCCGGTGCATGTTACATTCATAAATTTTTATATCTGTGATATTTAGCAAGTAACGGTAGCAAACGGTATTATTTGTAATAATTATTCCCGATCATTCACAGTTTGCGTTTTATTTAATTTTGTATTTCATTTCGTTGAAGCAAGTAAGCATAATTATTAACGGATTAAATCGAGAAAGATGCTTCTATCACATTGAGGGAAGAAAGTACATTTCATATGGTTAAGATAACGTTTTTGTGTGTAAGAAAAATCATTAAAGTCATAAACGGAATGCGCAGCGAATAATTACGAACGAGTGAACGATAGGGAGAGAGAGCAGACGCATTAATTAATTATTATTATTATTAATACTTAGTCGACCATGCATCTAATGCATTGTGAATATTTGTTTTACAAAGAAATCTACAACTTATCAGTCCTATCAAATGCAAGTATATACTCTTATCGCGTTTACATGAGGAATGCCCAAGCCGAATTTATAGTCAGCAGCACAAATTGAATTTAAAAGAATTTATATCAATTTGCAGAGGAAAAAATAGTTCTAGCTCCGTATATATTTTAACTATCAGAAATTTGTTGACAAAGATGTTTAATGCGGTTTAATTAACGCAACGAACATTGTTTTCTATTGTACAACAAGAGTGCAAATAATTAAAATAGTAATCGTAATAATATAAACGAGTTTTTTGGAATACACTTGTTCAATTGCAAAAACATTTTACGTGCCTGACTATTTAAACTAAAACAAGAAAGACTTGTGCATTTTTTAATATAATGTGATACTAAAAGTAACTAATTTTTCCAAAAGACTGAATACCACAATGGAATATAAACGTTTAAAAATAAAATTTAATAAGGCGAAAGAAGAATAACGAGGAAATTCTTAAACGAATAGGAAGTTGAAGCAAAAAAGCCATAACACTATATTTTTATTATGATAATCACCACACTATAAAAATGAATAATATAATTGTTGACCAAATATTCGTACGTATTCGTATTGAGAAATTGTTTATAACGGACGCATTCGTCTATGGCATATCTTTGTGGTTTTCCTATTATAGTTTTATTTTTGCTCGATTGAAATACATATAATAACACTTAAGTAAAGGAACGAATTCACAATAACGTTGAATTGAATTTAATAATTGATAATATGTATTTAAAAGAGACGTGTGTGTGAAACTCGCTGAACTTTTTACCTCGATGCGTTGTTCTCTTCAGCCACTCACTTATTTAAGCGTCCTCTCGACAAATATTATTAGAAGAACAATTGCGTTAATACGTTTGTCAAGTATGGGTTTATGTATAAAAGAAGAACAGACATTAAACTAAACTGCATTAAGGTTTTCAAACGAGTTGCATGGAGCAAGCAAGTTATTACGTTAGATAGAGATATAAAATATGTGATGAGATATAAAAACTATGAACAAAACTAGTCTCAATCGAATTGAATTGAAAATAAATGAATGTACGAAGGATGCAGAATTACTTGTTATGTATCATAACGTCGCGTCATTGCTTTGTAAATGAAAAACAAAACGAAGGGAGGAAAACGATGAACGGATTTTTTATATTAATATTTAATATACATATAAATATATATACATAAATATATTATTACATTGCAAACAGAGTAACTATGGTGAAAGAGAAATATTTCTTTATATTCAATGATAATATATTTAAAAGGAAATTAGCCAAATTTTATTTGGTGTGTGGCTGTGCCCTGCAAGATGAAAACAAACAAACACAAAAACAAATTATTGCAGTCAAATCATAACGATACTGAAAACGTTTCAATATGAAGATATATAGTATCATATAATTATTTAAAATAGACTGACCTGTATATTTAAATTAAATTGTGTTTGCTGAAGACGAATGCAAAAAATACTTTAAGTATGCGCGTCGCGTTTCCATTTGCGAAAGAGAGCATTCATAAACGCTATTTAAATGACTTTGTTTTGTTGTAATATTTTTTATTATTTATATATTAGGTTTTTGTTTTTTTTTTTTTTTTCAATTATTGTGATCTTGGATACGTCGCCAAAATGTGTGATTCATCCGTATTTAGTTGTTCCGAGACGGGTCGCGCAAAGCTCTTCATTTATATTTAATTTAAAGAACGAACAGGAAAGAAACCGATAAAATTAATGTCACTGAATGAAAAAATATGTTTGAATTTTAATGCGCAAGATTTGATGAATTATACGGTACAGAAGTTAATACATGGAACACATTATCAAAACTCTCTATAACTTTAACTCTCTTTCTTTAGGAATTAGCTGCGTTTTAATATCGAAATGCAGATTAAGAATGAACATTCAAATTATATAGATTATTATTATTATTACATTACATGATGAGAATGGAATTTTAAAAGTTCTAATCATTAATAATAACTAACGAGAAATATAATAAAAAAAAGTAAATTGACAAATTACAATTTGATGAACACGATGAAACAATCTAATGTAAACAAAAAAATACTAAGAAAAATCTCTTCTGTAAGTTTCCAACAAGTGCATTTCTTGTATGTAATACAGTATTAAATTATAGTTATACTAAAAATATATCTGAAAATGTAACTGATATTATCTATTTATTTAGCAGAGTATACAACTCTAAACTTATTGTTAAATGAACTATTTAAATGGTAATAGCAGAAAAGCGAAATTGTGAAAACGATATGTTAACAACTTCCAATTTCAGTTCTCTACAATATGTATCAAGAATGAAAATTAAAGAAATATCAGCTATAAATTCTCTCATTGCATTTTCGTTCCAAGACGCCCCAATATTATTGATTTTGGAGTTCGAGCGTGTTGCAGAGTTTCTCAAACTTTAGCAACAAAGTAGTTTCTAAACTATCCATCGAGGGCGCTGTGTAGTCGCATTTTCGCGGACTAAACAATGGTGGCAGCACAAGCTGGAAGCAGTTGAAGTTCTCTCATAGTTGGTGAGGTTGCAAACACATCGTGTGTGTGCTATGCGTGCTCTGCTAGTGGGGGTGGTGGTTCAGTTCTCGTAACTTAAAATGGCTACTAATAAAACGTAAAAGTGCAGTGCGTGAAGAGTGCGCGTTACAAATGTGCGACAATAGTTAATTAGGATTTCCAAGTCCGTCTGCGTTTGCAAATAGAACTATAAGGTAATTTGCTTGAAACTAGAACGGCATGCTGGACCGCATTGTTGTTGGTGTAATGTTGTGTGTGGCAAAACGCTTGAGAAACAGGCATATTCGTATCATTGTGTGTTTCGTTTATGTAGATGTTGGTGTGAGTGTTCGAACGATGCCTTTACCTTCTTGTCCCACCTCAAAAATTTTATCATGTTTATATTTAGGTTATTCATGAGCCTCTCGTTCATTCATTATTCTAAGATATATTCCATGAGTCTATTGAGCAAATGCATACGGCAACTGTAACTGTAAATATGTTGGTTGAATGTATGCACAGATATTTTGCTTTGCAAGACTATTTAGTTGAATCTAGATGTTTGAGCAATGTGCCGCGATTGATAAAAGTTAGTTTGTTAACTAAACTAGTATGGTGTTAAATACCTGATTAGCTAAGTAATTTAGTTTGCAATTACGCCTAATTCAATAGACTTCATGCTGTGTGAATGTGCAGTGACAATCAAACTAATGACAACTGCAAGCACAAACTAAATCTGTCGAGACTTGCATCGCATTCGCATAATAGATTTTGTTTCAATATCGTATAGTATATCGAGCGCAGAGTATTGGACTTATTCATTTGGCAGTGCCGCACACATGGAATGTTTGAAAGGCTTTCACTGATTGCACGAAACATATATAAGTGCGTCGATTGTACAATCGTTTCATAAGTGGTTATTACGATTATATATGATACGTATATGTGCACTGTATAGCGTGAAGGTGATTTCGAGTGCGAAAGTATGAAGGCTTCTTATACACGGCGAGGATGCACGGACGTGTTCACTGCTGCATGCTGTGCCTTGGGTTTTCAATGATAATTTTGAATTTGTTATTATCTATAGGCCTCTCTGCATATGAATGTGACGTTTTGTTAATATGAGTGAGCAGGCTGGTGGTGGAGCCATGCCCGAGGTAGCCGGTGAACGTAGACTGCGCCAGCTGGAAGCCCTCTTCTTGGGCGGGCCGGTGCAGGGCCAGACGTTTAGCATTGAAACCCTAGTCGACGTTCTCCTGATCCTTTACGATGAGTGCTGCAATTCCAGCCTGCGCAGGGAGAAAACAGTCTCAGCCTTTATTGAATTCGGTAAGAGAACACGATAGCTCTATGGCAATGCCTAAACATCTGGGATTTTAGTCAAACCGGTGGCCACGAATATCAAATCTATGCGATTGACGCGCGATGATTTCGAAATCATCAAAGTTATTGGACGAGGGGCATTCGGGGAAGTTTGTGTTGTGAAAATGCGAGGATCTGATAAGGTTTTTGCAATGAAACTTTTAAACAAATGGGAAATGTTGAAGCGAGCTGAGACTGCTTGTTTCAAAGAAGAACGGGACGTATTGGTCTATGGTGATCGTCGATGGATTACTCATTTACATTATGCCTTTCAAGTATGTATATTGAGTGTGTATCAACAAGCATTGTTTATTTAATGTATTCATTATTCCAATAGGATGAATCAAACCTATACCTCGTTATGGATTATTACTGCGGTGGAGATTTATTAACGTTGATAACAAAGTTTGAGGATCGTCTTCCAGAGGATATGGCCAGATTTTACATTGCGGAAATGGTACTGGCTATAGACTCAATACACAAACTGCGATATGTACATCGGTAAGATCACAAACCAATCCTCTTACATTGCCTTAAATTAGAATGATTGCTTTTCTTTTAACAGAGATATTAAACCTGACAACGTGCTGCTGGACGCTAACGGACACATACGTCTGGCGGATTTCGGCAGCTGCTTGAAATTGAATGAAGACGGCACCGTGCAATCGAATGTTGCAGTTGGCACGCCCGACTACATATCGCCGGAAATATTGCGTGCAATGGAAGACGACCAGGGCAGATATGGGCCCGAGTGCGATTGGTGGTCGTTAGGCGTGTGCATGTACGAAATGTTATTCGGCGAGACACCCTTCTATGCCGAAAGCCTGGTCGAGACATACGGGAAGATTATGAATCACAAAAACTGCTTCGACTTCCCCACCGATGTTGATGTATCGGACGCTGCAAAAGACTTAATTCGGCAATTAATATGTAGTCAGGAGTTTCGATTAGGTCACAACGGCATTCAGGATTTTAAGGTGAGTTCGGATATCAAATTGATTTTATTCTACTTGCTGGACGAACACCGCCCATGATGATATATTTTGTTTGACCCGGTCGCATGGTTGTTAGACTCACAACTGATTGTGCACGCCTCTGGAATCTTGTTGTGTATTGGCTTAAATGTACACTTCGTAAAGACAAAGGTACAGTGAAATAATCACGAATATTGGTGTCACGCTGGCATCGTCAAGCGCAAAGTGCTATGCGAATATTTCGTGATACATTCGAGGCAGATTGTATTGGTTCATTATGTCGTTGGCGTATTGCACTGTAAATTCATGCAATTTGCGTGCGATATGTGTTTCACTTGAGTCACTGCGGATGTTTAGATCCACTTCACGTTGTCCAAATGCCTCGTGCTACCAACGTTGGATTTGCGCAACCTTAAATGGTAGTTCGTGACTGGCTCGATGAAACGTCCACGAATATTTCGGACCGATCCTGCCTTTTTCATAAATGTTGCATTGATTAGTTGTAAACCACGACCTATGTGATTTTTCTTTAGTAATCTGAGGCGCGTGATATTCAATAAAAATATTTCTTAATAGACTTGCTGAACGCGCATTGAAATACGTTATTGCATTTTCAGAATCATCCGTGGTTTGAGGGCGTTGACTGGGAGGGTATTCGCGATAGCAATGCCCCATATATCCCTGAGGTTTCTAGTCCTACTGACACATCGAATTTTGATGTGGACGATGCAGATATTCGAACATCAGATGCAGTGCCTCCGACGCCAGCGAATTCTGCTTTCACAGGATTGCATTTGCCATTCGTTGGATTCTCGTTCACGCAGGGTTGCACAATCTCCGACCTAGGCTCGATATGCGCCAACAATGTCGTTGATTTGCAAAATAAAAAGAATCAGAGTGGCAATATTATGTCTTTGGGGTTATCCCAGGAGCAGACAGTAGAAAAACGTATGTCACCCGATGGTACACGCAAGTTACAAGACGAGATCAACGTCTTGACGAAGCGCAATTGTGAATTGGAATCACAATTGCGCAGTTTCGAAAGTACAGGTTCACAGCCAAACGACTCCCAGGATATCATCGATGGCAAGGTGAAAGACATGGAAAAAATTATAAGGTTGCTCAAGCAGGAAAAGGAAGAAGTGGCGAAAGACAAGCTCGACTTACAGGATAAATTAAAATTGCAAGATAAAGAACTGAAGGATGCGCTGGCGCAACGCAAACTGGCGATGGCTGAGTATACTGAAGTCTCAGATAAACTTTCCGAGCTACGACAGCAGAAACAAAAGCTTTCGAGACAAGTTAGAGATAAAGAAGAAGAACTTGAGATGGCTATGCAAAAAGTGGATTCTTTAAGAAATGATATTCGAAAGGCGGAAAAGCTAAGACGAGAATTAGAGTCAAGAGTTGAAGACGCTATTGCAGAAACAGGAAAAGAGCGGAAATTGCGAGAACGCTCAGAAGAGTATTGTAGACAAATGCAGGCTGAATCCGATAGGCTTCGGGTACGAAATGAACTTGCACCAAGAGACCAACAGGATAATCATCGTCTCAAAGCAGAACTAGAAAAATTAGAGGTTCGAATCTATAGTATTTACAACATAGAATGCTCATTCTAAAATATACCTGTTAATGATTAAATAGGTCCAATATAATGAAAGTTTGACACAGCAACAAACACGATACAACATGGAATTATCATCACTCAGGGAGCAACTACACGAAACGGAAACACACCGTGATCTATTGGAAAGAGAGGTAGTTATAATAGTTTTATTTGTAATCTGGTTTATGTCCTTCCTCGACCCGCACAGGCGTTCCGTACCTTGATATCCTGTAATAAATGCCTTTGATTCAATTTCTACCCCCTATGTTTTATATATGTTGTCTTATAATAAGTTTGAGTTCTGACGGGGTTTTCACGGTATATATATATTTTATTTTACTTGGATACGTTCAGGTGCAATCTTTAAAAGAAAAGCAAGAGAGGGCTCGCATAGAAGCGCTCGTTGATTCTGAGCAAACGATAAATGAATTAAATCATCGTCATGATATGGAAAAGCAAATTATGCAAGAGGATAATAACAAATTGCAAAGCAATGTAAACTTTGTGAGTGACACTTTTGATATTACCTGCTCACTTCTGATTAATCAATTATGTGGTATTGGTGTTTGTGTATTTACATGTTTTGCTTTCCGCTATTTAACATTTTGGCACGCGTTCAAATACTCTTTAACAGTGGCTGAAGGAAAATTTAACATCGATGCTATCTGCAACTATTTAATCGGAATAATTTAATGAATGGTGTGCATTTAGTTGACAGAATCTCTCGGCCGTTTGCAAACGGAACGCAATGCGTTAGAAGTGGAATATGAACAATTACGCAGTAAGCAAGAAAGTCTGGGACAATGGGAATCGCAATTATCCGAAATCATCCAATGGGTCAGTGATGAGAAAGATGCACGATCCTACTTACAGGCATTGGCGACAAAAATGACTGAGGAACTTGAGTACTTAAAACATTCAGGTTGTACCATTTTAATTGATATTGTTATGCATTTATAACATATTTGAATAGGTGTCACGAATTCAGTTGGAGCCGATAAGAATTGGAAAAATCGTCGATCACAAAAGTTGGAAAAGATGGAACTTTTGAATCTCCAAAGTTCTCTGCAGTCTGAAATTCAAGCGAAACAATCTATAAGCGAAGATTTGAGTAAAACCCGTGCTGAACTTCTAGCCGCACAAAAGTATGATTTTACTTGTTGGTTTGGGATATCTTTACTTAATTATGGTGTACGATTTATAGAGAGTTAATGGCCTATAAACAGCGCAACGAGTCGATGAGCAACGACCTGAAGAGGAAGGAGAAACAAGTCAAAGAATTACAACATCGACTAGATTCTGGAGAAGGATGTAAGTAATCACAATTCTATATGATACGTATTTTACTAGTCTAGATATGAATACTGCAACCGCTCAATGTTTGAAAAATTTAAGTTATTTTTTCAACGAGATATTTTGATACACCTCATTTTTGCAATGAAAACGTATTTTGCTCTGAGTGGATGCAGTGTTTCCATATTAGCACTCCCAAGGTATTTAATCTCTAGGCGACAAAATAACATAGCTTTTTTATATGTGAATGATATGTTCAGTGGGCTGGTGGTTGAGGCAGCTGCCACTTGTCATCGGAATCACGTCCTGCTTCTGGGGAATCCTTTTACTATTTCTCCGATTGTACGGTTAAACGAAACATGAATTCACGAAAAAGGCGTTTGTTACACATTGAGAAGGCAACTTGAAATGGTTGTCTCTCTATAGGCACACGAGTATTTTACGTGCAGTACATTTATTATCATACACACTTATATCGCTACCAAATCGATATTGATTATTTCAAAATCATAAATCTCATAGGTATCTAGTCATTATTTATTTCTTCATTGCGTATACTGCATTTTTAATTTAATATTTTTTAAACAATTGTGTTGTATATAATACTCACTATGAGATTTTTGATTATCGGTTTTATTTACTACATGAAGGTCCTGTGTTATTTAATTTCAAGAATTGCGATCGTTAATTTTGTTTGAGTTACATATGATAATCTACTATTTTGATATAGTACTTTTATTTATTCCAAATGAATATTCGCCAGTAATATTATGAATACTGTGTTTACAGTAGTAAACAAAATGATTTTGTTACACATTATCGGTTTATAATTACGTTGTTTTAATAAGCCGTAAGTGATTGCGCTAATTGTTTTATATGAGAAAGCGAGTATAAAATTATTCCTATATATGATTTCTTGTGTTTTGCCTTTTGTTATTAATTCTTTTAAACGCTCACTCACATCATTTGAACACCTACTCAATACATCTACACAATCATTCAAGACCATTTTGAATTTTGATCAATTCAGCTTAATTCATTCATGCTATCTATCGTGAGAGTAACGTACAGATTTCTCTATATCGTTTAGAGAGCTATCCAATGCTACAAAGTTCAAATATTGAATATTGGGTATTGGGTTTCATAAATATGTACGTCAAGAAAATTCAAAGGACCTGACTGTAGCCTGTAGTCAATAAGTGTGCATAATAAGAATGTTTTCGTTAAACTTGTTACATGCAGCAACAATTGGAATATCATCATTTCTACGACGCCATATGAAGGGTTCGTTGAATAGTTTCAATTTTCATTTTACCAACACACCAGCATAATACTGAAACATTAATTAAAAGCTAGTTGCTTGTTCTACTAAGCTTTTAAAATGTTTTTGATTTCAATGTACATTATGTTACGGCTTGGAGTGCTAATATTTTGTTTTTCTCCTACAGCTAGTTGAGTTTTGTGACTTGTTTGTTCTAATCGTTTTTATTCACCATTACCTACCGTGTTGCTTATAACCGAGGAATAGCGGCGTAGCTTGATAATGCAATATTATTTTGCACTATCAAGATTTACCTGCTGCTTTCACAAACATTTTGTTTGAAACTATTGGACTTAATAATTAAGTTTCATGGATTCTACCTCATTTCGGTTGACTTCAAGTTTTAACTAACATCAGCAAACGCATTATAATCATTTATAGTTTCAATTAATGTTGATAAATGATGCACTTTTAGTGTTGGAACGGCCGTCCTCGCAAATGAGTTATTTAGATCAATTTCTCAAGGAAACAAATTCCAGTCAACAACATCACCATCAGGCGCAAACCCATATACATCAACAATTTGAGTCTGGCTCGGCAATGCAGTTACATTATCTAGGTACATCCATCGAATCTGAAGAAGGTGACATTGAAGATAACCGTGCGCTCAGCATTAATAGTTCAAAAAGCAACCTTTCAGAAATGAGTATTGTAAGCTTGAGAATGGGTTAAAATATTATACCATGTTGAATGCAATATAAAATGTTCACAGCATACGCAACCCTCGCCAATGAAGCATAAATCGCATCAGTTTCTTGTGCGCACATTTTCCAGTCCAACCAAATGTAGTCATTGTACATCATTAATGGTTGGTTTGATGCGCCAAGGAATGGTTTGTGAAATCTGTGGATTTACATGTCACACGGCTTGCTGTCTACATGTTCCAAGCGCGTGTCCCGTACCACCAGATCAAAGTAGTTTTGTACATTTGATGATAGGACAAATTAACAATTATATTGTTATAGCAAAACGTCCGCTTGGCATAGATCCAACTAGAGGCATCGGTACTGCATATGAAGGATATGTTAAAGTACCAAAAACTGGTGGAGTGAAGAAGGGCTGGGTACGACAATTTGTTGTCGTGTGTGATTTTAAACTATTCCTATATGACATATCTGCTGACCGCAATGCTTTACCGAGTGTTCATGTAGCACAAGTACTAGATATGCGCGATCCACAATTTAGCGTTAGCAGTGTTAAGGACTCAGATGTTATACACGCAAATAAAAAGGATATTCCATGTATATTCAGGGTAATATCAGTTAATCTAAAAATTTGCAGTGTTATATTTGGCTCTTCTTTAGATCACAACATCTTTTATGGAGCCACCCGGGCCTAGAAATTCAATGCTCATGCTAGCTGACACTGAAGGCGAAAAGAATAAATGGGTAGTGGCATTGTCTGAGTTACATCGTATTATGAAGAGAAACAATTTACCAAGCACAACTGTACTTATTGCTAGAGAACTCATAGATAATTCATTGGCACTTTTGCGCAGTGCTCTAAGTGCTGCAGTAATTGATCCAGATAGGATTGCTTTAGGAACCGAAGAAGGTTTATATTGCGTTGATCTGGACAGCAAAGGTTTGCGAGAAAACGACTTAATTTTTATTATTACTATAAACACTGTTATAGAAATTGCACGCGCCGGCGAAGGAAAAAAGATTTATCAACTTGAATATATTGCCGCGGAACAATTGATAGTTGTA
>JARJDV010008187.1:0-69945 GCA_030264675.1 Anaulacaspis nigra | reverse complement strand
ATGGCGGAACCGGAACAAAGAGTGCCATTCTCTTGGCGTACAGTCATTAGCATCACGTACAATGTATGCATGCTTGTTTATTATTCTATAAATATTAATTCATTAATTACGGGTTTTGCTGACATTATTTTTCTTGCTCTTACATTAACCATGTTGACAGATTTTTCCGCTTGAAATATTAATTGTGTAATGACATTAACTTTTTTATAATTATATCTAACTACGTAAAAGTTAACAACATTTCGAATAGCCGGACTTTTAGTTCGGTTTTATCACGTATGGTATTAAATCAAATCCTCAATGTGACTTGAAAATATTTTTCCGACGTAATATCATTATTTAACGAAATATTGCGATTTTACGAATGTGACTCTTAGACACCTGTGAGCTAGGTTGGACAACATTAAATCTTTTCAAATGATTTAAATACTCGTGTGTGTTTATTAGAATACTAAGAATATACCAAAAAAATGTCGAGAATTCACAAATTAAAAGTGAAAAAGTTGATTTCGGTAATCAAAAATGTAAGTTCAATAAAATTGATGATTTGATCACTGAATGGTAATTGCAATAAAATTGAAGTAAACACACGTTTGATTGAACAAAGCAACAGTTTTCGCTCTCAATTTAGCAAAAGGCCCTCGGTGCGGGCGCGCGCGCACACCACATTCGTGAATTGAATGCAAGCGAGTAAATTGCGCTAGTTGAAGAAGGGCAACTCGGTGCGCATCGAGAAATAGTCAGCTGGAACGTTCGAGTTTCCGCAAACAATAAGAAAGATTCATTAGATTCCGGGACCGAGGCTGAAAAGCGGCCTCGAACCGCACACACCGCGATCGCGGGAGAGTTCCAATTTCACTGCGCGTTCTCTTTGCCTGCAGCGCGCGCGCAAAAACGCCAAAGGGGCTCATTCCGATTTCCATTTGCCAAAATTAATTTCGCATCAATCATCTTTGTGCGTTCGTCCGTTCGTTTTGTTCATTAATTACATAAGCTTGCCGCTTACGGTTGTATTATGCAATTTGCACGATTCGCTGCTTCATTCATCCCGTTCGCGCCATTGCGATATCGCTTTCGAATCGATAATGAATGCTCGCGGTTTTTCGCCATGTTTTATTTATTAAGCATTATTACTTCCAGGTAAATGTACACGGACGTTGAATTATTTAAATTTAATTTCCAACTTCAAATAGCTGCATTGGCAGGTACGTATTGGAATTAATCAAAAAGTTTAATTACATTAAAACGAAATTGTTGAAAAGCAAGACATTTAATAAACGCTTTCATTCTATTTCATTGTAATACAATTAATGACGTTACCACGAAACATCCATCAGCCTGATGGCATTTTTCAGCGAGTGTCAACGCCGACCAGAGACGAAAAAAATAGCAGCGTACCGCAAATAACGCAAAACCTGAAAACCACTCACAAAAGGGTAATGAATATGTCACGAGCACTTTTCATCTTGTGTCGCTCAACAAACTGTTTTCATTCTGCGAAATATTCAACGTGACACCCTTTGACAACAATCTTTAATAACACGAACAACGCCATTATCGTTCAAATTTATCAAATTTGTTTATCAACAACTTCCTTAACAAATTCGAGCTAATTCAATTGGCAATTTCCAGGAAATTTACGCGGAAATACTACTAATTAAAAAGAAAGGAAATTCATATTGGATTTAAAATTCCTTAAACTTCTTTGTAGGGAATTGGAAGAAGAGGGCAACGAACGAATACACCACTAAATGTTTACTGATTAGATTATCATTTTAAGATCCCGAATGTTAAACGGAGTACCTCTCATTCATTTTGCTTATATAATACAATATTTCTCAAATATCAAGGCGTTCAACTTAGAGGGTGGAAAAGTTATAAATGGTAAATTCTATTACTCAATCTCCAATAGTGTTTCGGTGATTGTTCGTCTTCTTTCGATCTTCCAGGGAGCAGCATAGTTAGGACTAAGTGGAAAACATCCCATATGAATTCAATTACATATCTCATATTGAAAAGGTGGTGTGCATGATAAATGCTATGAACCCATTTTACCCCAAGACGTATTTTTCAAATATAGCAAAGAATACAGGTGTAATTACAAAATTCTCAGGGAAGTAACTGCGGTATTTCTGGGACCAAGAGACGCACCTAAAGATAAGACGTATCTTAATTTTTAAAACAATTTTAAAAAAGGTTGTTTAAAATAATTTTCAGATTACAATGTTCGTTTTTTTTATTAATACATTAAGTTCTAAATAAAGAATGTAGGTACGTTAGTGATTCCCAGAGAATTTAAACTACTTATAAGATGCATTTAAAGACGATTTATTGGATACAGGATGACCACTATAAGCATACTAAATTTAAGTCTATTTTTCTAGATAAAATGTCGCATGCCACAAATATAAAATTTAAAGCATATGGTGTGAAATATGGTAACCCACCTCAGAGAGATCAGCGTCCATTAAAAAGAGCACACAAAGAACACCAGCTATCTTTTGAAAATACACATAAAAGGAGGCATAACCGTAAATTAATTCATCAAGATTTTGTGTTTTGAATACCTTTTATGTGTACATCTTCATCTGCGGAAATAAATGATATTTCATTATTTCTCATTCTTTGTATGCCTATAATATAATAATTACCTCCGTCACTCATTTTCGTTAATATACATGCTTTGTGATTCATCTGATAATACCGCGAAAGAGCTACGTTTATTACAGAATTAAAATATTCTGTTTCGATCAGTGACAAAATACCATTTCATTTTATTTCATATTGTTCAAGTGACGATACTGGGAACTATTAAACTGAATTGCAAAATAAAAGTAAACACTCCTAACCGAAACCGGAAGGAAGAAAAAGTCGTACGAACGCGTCACATTATTCAAAATGAAGCGTATTTGTTTATACCCTTGCGATATTGTGTAGCATTCATATAAATAAGGAGACGATGGTGGTGCATTTCAGTGAATTTTATTGTCCTTATATTGCCGGCACTCGGCATCGCCGCCATCACCTATTGCTCCTCATTCCTTCTCTCTATTTAGTCGCATCCTTTTCCACTCCTTGTACGCATAGCTCGCAACTATCCTTTTTCGCCAGACGGAAAATTACATTGGACTTGTACATGCGATTCATGTATTCGTAGCGCAGCAAGCGGGAACGAATCAAATGAAGGAAGCATTGATAGAGTATTCGTATTTATATGCAAAATGCACAAGGAATACTCTCACGTAGAACGGAAGATGAAATATGACTGAATTTTTCAACAAATTTTCTTATTCATTGAATAAACAAGAAGCAAACTCGTCCATATGAACTAACTTGATGAAAACGATTCCAATTAATAATTTTCTCATTATCTAATGGAATCGTTAATTATTAAAAACAAAAGATTTGCTTTTATGTCAAATATTATTTTGTGAACAATACGAATCGATATTATCTTCAGTTTGTCCATATTTTCAATGAAAACAATAGAACATTATGAGTGCTTTTCTTAATGTTCGTATTGCATTCATATTTATTAAAGAGAAAATTCCAGTATTTCCGGGTTCGTTAAATAATAAAATATTTAAAATATGAGCGAGAATAAACCATAAATAAACGGGGCCAATGTAATAGTTATTACCCACTAATTAATTAATAAAATATTTAAAATACCATCGCAAGCAAATATTTCCCAACAATTTCATATTTCGCATATTTTAAATGCGAATGCGCAGTTTATGAACACATTTGCGCATTTTTATGAGCGCTTTTATCTTGAAGAAATAAATATCTTTTGATGGGTAGAATCATGACTGGCAAACATTGCGCGCATCTTTAGTCCTTGCTACCCCACGCTTTTCGTCCTTCTTTACTGTTATGATTATTTGGAAAATCCGTCGAGCGCATACAAAAGACCTGATCATACGGATCGAAATTATGAGCCTCTTCAGGTAAATTACATTCGCCTTCGTTCTTCCGCGAATCAAGATGATATCTTCCAAGTACGTACGCGCGCACATTTTCCAATCTAGTAAACGGCGCACGTGTATAAAAACGTTACACGGCGCGTATTATTTATTTGTTTATGCGCGTGCGATATTACAAGCATGTTGCAGGCACCAAATGAAAAAATAAACAGCGTAACATCCACGCCAGGCTAGGAAATTATAGTCATTATGCGTATTTTTATTGCTTTGTTCGTACCTACATTTCGGCCGCTAGCCGAACAATAAACAAAGAAGGTGTATCTAATTGGCATTGTACTTTTTTTTGATAACAACCAGAGATAAACATTAATTTATATTTTCCACGCCAATTTTTCCATTTATCTTCAGAATATTTTCCTGTGCTCGAATTAATTAGCATTATGAGAATAATTATTTAATGGAATTAAATTTTTTACTTAAAAGTAAAACACAACCCTTGGAAAACGTTCGAAAACTCAATGGCTAAGTCGGGTCAAAGCACATTCAGTCGTTTTTCTACCTGCTCGGAAAAAGTGTCGCAACAAAGCGGAAGAACATGAGCAAAGAGTAAATGCGATTAATTACCGTTAAATCCAATTAAAAATCCGATGTCTATCAATATACGGAGATCCAGCAAATCGACAGTCGGGCAACCCTTAACTCGGCCCGTTAAAAATCCAGTGCACCTCTCAGCACCCACCAACCGTAATCGGACACCAGTTTTGTTGTGTTTTGCGTGTGTCTCTCGATCGCACTCTAATTAACAATTAACAAATGAACGTCCTCGCTATTGATTAGTGTTTAGTGTTTGATCAGGAGTGTTCCATTCAACAAACGTACACGCAGTAAATAATGTGCACAGACACACGCGAGCGTACGTGCAGCAAGTGATTAATTATTTAGAAATCACACACTGCACACAAATTTCTCTCGGCGAAATAAAAAACATCCACCGCAACAATTCGAGTAAATATTATTCGTACTTGCTGAACGACTGCGAAGCGTAAAGCACACAATTAGTTAGCGATTAATGATTAATTATTATTTATTTAGATGTTGTTTGCTGCTGCGCTGATGATGGAAGCCGGCGGCACAAGTGGAGCGCAGTGCACGTTTTGCAATTATGCCTCAAATGCGGTAATTGTATATTAATACTCTAGTTAATATTTATCTATCGTTATTTGCCTATTGTACGTAGCTTATAGTTTAAGTTGGTTATTTATTTATGCGATACGTTTGTGACTTTGTGACTTTGCGAATGAGTGATGCGAATATGAATAAACGAACGCGATTGTCACTTCGACTCGGTGCGCGCTTCGTGAGAATAATCGAAACACCAAAATGTGTGCGCGGATGGCACTTTGGAGGCAGCGTCGTAAATGCCGGGGGTGGCAGACCGATGTACACGCGTGCTCTCGCGACTACCCTCTGCCAGCAGTGAGCGTCGGCGGCGGTGATTCAGCGGCGGCGTGCGCGTGGCTTTGCTTTTTGTCGATCGCCGGCGTGTTCGCCACTCTTGTGCGGTGGCGGCAACTGCAAGTAAATTTATCGTGGCGCCATCAAGAAATCAACCCCCAAACTGCTTTCCCAATTTCCCATTTTCTGATAATACAGAATTTCCCTCATATAAACAAAATCTTGGATTTTCTCACAAAGTTCAAACATTATTTCATTTCTTACAGTATTCCTAGGTTTTATCAGAACTTTTCAGGAGTTTAAATTGAATTTGGAATAGAGAACACTCAAGGATAATATGACAAATCGAGGACTTGTTTTACTTTCAATATGAGAGGTCTCTACAAGTTTTGAATTTAGATTTAGAAGTTCGAACTTGACAAGTTGATAGTAAGCTCGTACTAAAATTTAATACTCGTTGTAGATCTATCAATAATGACAATTGTAAACGTCATTTAACCTTTTAACTTTCGATAAATTTTAGTTATCATTTAATCTTCATCATTAAAGAATAACAATGCAGATATGGAAATGTTTGCAAGATTTGAACACATTGCACAACAACTTCCTTAAAGATACATTTGGTGCAATGACTTGTAACTCGTGCTACATCACTATGCTTCCAAGCTTCATGTTCGTTTTTACGAATTTTCTAATCATTTACAGTTTTTGTCATCGATACACTCGCATTGGGTTCACCTCATTCCGTATATGGCTCTTTCGTGTAAGTGTACTTAATTTGATTAAATATTTTTGAGGTTCAGAAGTTAAGAATGTTGATATTTACAACAGGAATTAACATTTCACTGGATATTTTTCTACGTGAGCAAGATGTGGATTATCTTTATGCGTATTTATAAGTTGACCGTACAATACATATGCGATTACGTATGTCCTAATGTTTAAAACTATTTAAAATCATGCTAACATCCTTCTCCTGTCTGTTAAGGGTATAGATGATAGATCGTTTTATAGAGGTAATTGCTACTTAGCTGGACTCTTAATTTTAACCATGGTCAGCACGTTACCTCTGCTTATATACACAGTGAAGAAATGTAGTTCAAACAGAGTACCCAACTTTCTCGTGTGGTTAGTATTCGCACATGCAATTACGTTTGTATGTAAATTGATCTGTGCCTTGCACTTACCTTGCAGGATTGGCGAAGATCCTTGGCTCAATACAGAAATTGGTTTAGCTGGACATTATCTCGAACGACCACCACCGCGTTTCAGTACGCAAGCGACACCCGAAAGACCTTATCGCACTAAACGTTCACTAAGCGTACAGACACCGCGAACTATGAACTCGTTTATACGAGTCACGAAGTCAGCTGGTCTTCTTACTTTAAAGTTCCAGGTTAACGAACACACTAACACTGATGTATTAGTTGAAGAATTGCCATAAATTAACCAGATGCTTCTCCAGTCAGAAAATTTCTTTCTTATCCTTTCACCCTTATTAAACATACTTCCGCATATTGATTTGACTTTCTTTATATTTTAGAATTATACTTTTATAATAGTGTGCGGTATAAGCCCATTGAGCCATCTATCCTAAAATATGAAAATCAGGCACTGTACTTTAGTCTCAACCTTTGTTTACATTGTATACCTGTGTATCAAATATAATGAACATGACTTAGCTGTTGGAAATTAATTAAGTTGTTTAGCAACATCCAAACGCTAAATAATTACTCGCACTTAAATTAAGTCATTCTTCTCCGCAGCTGAATTATACAAGTTTTTCAGGAACATAACTTGACTGGCTTAACGAGCACTACTTAATCATACTGCACTGAATGTAGCTTTATCTCTAGGAATTTCAGGAGTTTGTCTTGACAAATAGCTCCATCAACACATTGCTAGAAATTCATCCCTCATTTCTCCACATCTGGGCGTTGCGATTTGTAGCTTCTTGCACTCATCCAGATAATAAATTTATCAAACTCTAATCCGACTTTCACCAATATACGCCCATACTATTTCAGGCAATTTCTTTTCGCCCTCGTAACGTGTGAATTTATAGTCTTGTTCACCGTTAAATGCTTGTGACTATTCCCAGAAGTTGTAAACTATTAACCCCACGAAATTTAATATACATGCTCCCAGTGTTTCATCACATTTATTCTAATCGAGTTAAATATTTTATAAATAAGAAAATAATGTACAAGGTGTAGAATAAGTATAAATAAAATAATTTCACCGCTCAGTAATAGTAATTAGCGTTGAAATTATTTTCAGTACTTCGAATGACAGAATGTTCCACGTTCCAGCCGTTTGACTGCGGCAGTTCCGTGCCGCAATGCATTCCGACATCATTTGAAGTCATCTCGGATGTCGCATCGCTTTTCTGAAAGCTAAATGGCCACGTCTAGAACAAAGAAGCAAGAAATTGCATTACAAAAATGCCAAGTGTCGTTCTCGTAAGTGTTCAAATATGATATGACTATAACTAGTTATAACTCGTTTGCTTTCGGCAAGCAAACAATGAATTGTAAAACGAATAAATTTATAATGTAAATATGTACATTATTGAGCTAAGATTCACAGTGGAAGTGAACGTATGAGAAGCAACAAATGTGTCCAGCTGTTTCCTCTTAAAGTCGTCTTCGACGTTGATCTTGTGGTTCATCCCATTAAATCCTTACACAAATCCTTCCCTGCGATCATTGTGTTCGAGCCAATAATAATACTTTGTCTTGTAAATAAACATCTCACAAAAAGTCATAAATCTAATAATATGTTACCAAGGCGTAAACTCATTGTTCGTATTTTTAGACACTTGTTTAAGCTTCGTGAGTAAGCAAATAGGATTAGTAATTAAATTATTTGTACATCGCACATATTGTGAGTACTCAAGGGAAGTGAACTTATTGATTAGTTGTGATTGGAATTGAACCGCTTACCAGTGTTAGAGGATGTTTGTGTCCGTTTTCAATTTGCGCCGGTTCATCGGTGAGGACAGCGCGAAGATGGGCAATGTAACTAGTGGCGAGTCGCAAGGTGTCCAATTTCGACAATTTCGTATCGGCGGGCACCCAAGGGAGTGTGGTCTTCAATCGACAGAATGCCTTACTCAATACTCGCATACGCGCACGTTCACGTGCATTCGCCGCATTACGTTGTGGAGGCGCCTGTCGCAAATCGTCCGCAAAGTCATCATCATCGGAATCATCATGAGATTTCGTCACTAGTCTTCTTTTGCGCGGCATACCACACACTAAACACGCACAATTTTTAACTTTTTAAACTTCAATCCTCGTAAATGAGCAATCAAATTATAACACTTAAAGTTTGCCAACTTTCAAACTCTTTGCACATGACTTGCAATCAATGAACTGTAAAGGCGTACGATTGAATTTTCAGATATTTTCCAAATGTCGTGCTTGACTGGGAAGTTCTGGAACGCCTCGTTCGTATGCATTTTCACGCAGTTCATGTTGAGAAACTCCGCCTTGCTGACTTAAGTTATTTTCAGTAGCCAATGTGTTCCGCTCGTGCGCTAAGTGCGAACGCTTAAGCAGCTAAGCTACCACTTAATGTCCAATTAGCTCTGAATAAACAGCATGTCACTATACGCTAATTGACTTGTGTTTTTATAATTTTTCGCTGCATTTTTAGCTTCTCACGTCAAGTCGTAGTTTAAATTTAGAATTTTGCACACTGCTAAATATTCACGCAGTCGATTTGAGCTAATGATAAAGTGTGTATAATAATTAGTTTTAGGTCAAGGCTCAAGTTTTGATTTACACAACGCTTCAGGCGCAAGAAGCACATTTCCTTTGTTTGCCTGCATTCCACCTGACGGTTTAGCGGGTGGAATGTGGCACAAAACTATGCAAAGCAACGAATGTAATTTGCTTCGAGCGTATACACCTTTCATACTTTCCGAGTATCGCTCACCGCTCACGAAACTGCTAATGAATTTGAACAATGTATATACGATGGAAATTTTTAACAAAAGCTGCAATAGGATAATAAATTGAACGCGTACAAAAGAAACAAGCATTAAGAAAATCAGCGAAACTATTCTTGTAATACAATGTTTATTATAACAAGTGAGAACAATTCACTTTGTTTATTTTACTGCGCGAAGTATATGTTTATGCGAGCGCATTGAGACGTTTTCGAAATACAATATGTTGGGAATAGATTATCACGTACATCCCTTAAGCGAAACCAAAAGACAACCCTTAAGATTTCACACGAGTGTTTTGTTTGTTGTCTTAGGATTTACTGTCAATTTCGTCCACAAGTCGCAAAGATTATTTGCATAACATTTACAAATAGTTGTGTTTAATTATTTCTGCTTATTTAATCGTGAAATATTCTTCTGTCTGTGAAAAGGATTGAGCTAAAAATGTTCAAGAATGTTAGTTTAACCTCAGCCACTTTTACTTTCGCAGTCTTATAACACTATCTTGAGCGCACTTCCTTCCACCTAATGGCCAGATGTTACTTATCACTTTGCTGCGGTTACGTTGGCTGTCTTCGTGCCTTGCGGTAAATCGTGTCATCTTCAAGCAGCTTCTTCTATTCGAAGGGCAGAAATGTCACATATTAAAATAATATGTGCTTCCGCCCGTAACGTGGAATTAAATTTATGAACATTCTCACCTTACATCAAATTATGTTAAGGTCCTTACGAAAATTAAATAGCAATTTATTTGAAACAATACAAAATTACAATATCACATAATTACCAAGTAAATTCAACTGAAACAATTCTATTTGTTCTGACATACTTAAATAGATGATGGAAATTAATTTGGAAACCATAAAGGTGTACAATTTCATTGATGCGATCGAGTGGAAATATGGCTGGACTTTCCACTCGACTTGCAAACAGACGACACAAACTAATCCAATCAGTTAGGTTCAATTCCAACATTTAGCTTAATAGGTCATAGACTAAATATAATCAATGTAATCGTATAGACAAATATAGGTATTAGATGTGTTATTTTTGGACAAGATTCAAATATTATTCAACCCTTTTTACTCAATGCCTTCTCATCGCATAGGCTTTTCTATTTGTGTATTATCACATATTACATCGATTAGTACCATATTGCCCTTGAAGACTACATAGTCGAAGATATTTTATTATAGCACGTAGATATAAAACTCAAGAAATTAGTCTTAGTTGTTTATAGGCCAAATAGAAAAGTCGTAAATCCAACAAGAATTGTCCTTCTTTGAAATGTATAAATCATGGCTGTAATTTATACATTTTCTTCATTCTTTGCTTGCTTTGCCTTATATAAACATTATATAGAATAGTTATCGCAACATCAATATTACATCTTTTAATATTATATACTTACTTAGAGTAGTTTTATTATTGTTGTGTTATTATTGTTACACGTATTTTGCACATGCATAAGAATTTTGATTTATAGATTGCTTTTGTTCACAGAAGAGGAACAAAAGTATGGACCCTATCATATTTTGTTCCCATTCTTATCATCTATACAAAAGTTATTGTTGTATACGTCATTCACATTCAATTACAACTTATTTTTAATATGCATATTCGTTTAGATTTGTAATTTACTCTAATAGTCTCTGTTGTTAAAGCATTATTTCAAAGCAAACGTTATATCTACTCATTATAACATTGTCCCCTATTTAAGTTTTCAGTTTAAAGCCTATTCACTTATTAGAAAAGTGTTATTACTATAATACTCTATGTCATTTGATATTTCTATCAAACTTTTAATGTGCTACAATACTCAATAACAAAACTAACAGAACGACATTTATTCCATTTACTATATTCGTATATTTAATATGTTAAGATGAAAATGCATCTCCGGTTTACCGGTTGAACTCTCATCCATATGATTGCTAAATATATTTGTTTACTATATCAATATATTTGACAAATATTGTCAATGAACAGCTAGGCGCCTTTGTAAAGACAAAACTACTATTTCTAGGATAATACTAGCCAGTTATCTACGTTTCACATTCATTTAAGTACGGTAAAAACAAATCTCATATAAAATTAGTACCTCAATGATCTCAGCAAAAAGTGCAATTTGGCTGTCATTGCACTTTTCTAATCCTTCATCCTTCTATTCAACAAAGAACTAATATGTTTTCCTATTCCTTGATTATATACATTCAGTGTACATTACATTTCCTTATTAGTTACGAGAACTTTTCAAGTTAGCCAAGCATCTCGTCGCAATATTCAATAGCAACTAGGTATATGAGTATGGATTGTAATTTGTCTATGCACAGCGAAACATTTAACTACGGAACGAAGTTCTGTTTGAAGAAAATGAAACTACAAGCAGTTTTACTACAACTGATTCCATTTCCATTGCACTGAAACTTTGGCTGTTGTTCCATTGCAATTGAAATTTTAAATAAATAATGACTGTTTTTAATACTGGGTATCAATACGAGCAGTTGATGATACTATACGGGAGGAAGACTAAAGCTAAATGTTTAAACTAACCATTCAATCGTGTAAAATTTGTTGTTCTTGATGCCGCCATCGGGTCACACTTCGGTGCGCTCCATGTAAGCCAGCGTGCTATTGTCCGAGACTCGTTCGGGTTTCCACATAATTTTCCATCGTTCCACTACCGTACCAGGCGTTATCAAGAACTTGTAGATTATATATATTGGGATGCAAAGTGTTGATGATGCTGTTAGTGCCCATCCAACATTAATAGCCCAAACAGGGTACTTGTATTCAGTGCCCAACATTTCTTCATGGCCCAGCAAACAGAATATGAAGATGACCTTAAAAATTACCCGAGGTTGTCAAAAGTGACCCCAAATTAGTTTCGTCATGTTAACTCACTAATAAAAATACAGGACTTATATATTTCCAGCACAATCGCCAAAAAAGTCCAGGTTTGTGACCAATCATTTCTTCGATGTCTCGTGCAAAATTGTCAGTGCCATAAATCCAACACACTCCGGCAGCTTCCACAAAGACCACAAAGAGGATAGCCAACGCAGGACCGTATACATTTAGTAAATTAACTAAATATACACCTCCCTAAAAATGTAACATCCTCTCATAGAAAGTAGTACAAAAAGCAAAGAACGTGTTGGAAAGCCCAATAGGGTTTTTAACAATGTGCTAAAGCAATAGAAGTGATTGAATGCATTCAACAGTAACAAGCCGCCAACCAAATAATGCAAAAAGTATTTCACAATTCGTATCAAGGATAGATCAATGGCTTGGACCGAATATGATGTGACTTCCACAAGTATCAGCCGCCCGATATGATGATATCGGTGACGTATTGGATGCACTCGTGCATGAAGAAGCGAATAACCACACGAGGGGCGCTTATATCCAAGTATGGATTGCCGGTATGCGGCTCTTTCGAAGCTATAATTAGCTCATTGATGACACGCAGCCTGTGAAATTTGTGTTTTCGGCGGCGGGCACATCACATCCCTAACGCGTTGGTAAAATGCGTAAAATACACACAACCCCCCAAAAGTTTGCCATGCTCGCCATATTATTATTATACGAACATCGCATCGTATCAATAGATTTATGTATTTTGCAATATCCGCTTTCCGCTTTTGTTATATAATAATGCGCTCATAAATTGATGAAAGGCCTCTATCAAAATAATTACCACAAAAATGTTCTCTGCATTAATTTCAACGTCAGGCACTCGTAAAACTTAAATTGACTTTTTTATATACTTATCAGTATTCTATTCCTCGGCAAGGGTAATTGCAAAGCCATGTTCATAGAGTTGTAGCGTAATCATAATTTCAAATGCAAAATTCAATATTTTTACAAATCACGAAACTTCCACGAACGGCTAACCTTGCACCACTTTTCAAAGCTAAATGCGCTCGTGGGTTTTCAAGTTTTTCCCCTGGCACATATCGTACCCACCTACATGTGTTATTATTAGCTATATTTACGTTTATGTTGCAAATACGACGACGAACAGCAACAATTATAATAAACCTTGATACGCTTTTAATATACTGAAACGCGATTAAACCGCCGCCGTCACGCCATCCAGCGACGATTGAATACATGGGGGGCGGGCATTTAACCGCATTAGCCGCCAACACCTGTATGCTTGCACCGCTGACATGTATAAAGCTAATTGTATTTTTATGGATTTTCAACCTTTGCAAAGCTAAACGGGACGGTTGTGAAAGCCAACTTACGTAGGTCGTGGTCGGCAGAGCAGAAATATAGATGGCCACCAACAGAACAGCAACGAAGACTTCACGCCGCCGGCCCAAGGAGCGTGGATATTCATCGCACAGTGCTGTTATCATCGCCTCCAAGCCGCCGAATGTGCTGTCCAATCCGAGCGTGATCAGCATTAGGAAAAATATAATGGACCAAAATACAGAACCGGACATTGTCGCTATTGCTTCCGGGTACACTATAAACACCAGTCCGGGACCTATAAAAATGACATTATTTGTCGAATGTATCGTAAAAATTTCATTGCGCATTTACCCTCTAAACCGACATCCTCTATGTTCTTGTTTTGCACTTGGGCCATGTACCCCAACACGGAGAAAATGACAAAACCAGCCAGGAAACTTGTCAAACAATTGATGGTGCTTGTAAGGACTGCATCCCGATAGCAGTTGTTGTGGAATTTGTTATAACTCGATAGAGCAAGTAGTGTGCCAAAACCGGGACCCAACGAAAAGAAGATTTGCGAGGCGGCATCGATCCAAACACGCGAATTTTTTAATTTTTCCCATTGCGGCGTCAAGTAATACATAATTCCTTGTCCTGCGCCTGGCAACGTAATTCCACGAAATAGCAGTATTACTAGGACCACGTATGGGGCTAAAGCTGTTACCCAGACGGCCTTGAAAGTAATCAAACAATATATTAATAAAGTAATTCACTTGTTTGTTCAAGATATTATACTTTGCCGGTGCTGCGAACACCTTTCCATAGTGAAAAATACACGAGCACGAATACGATGAAAACACATATTGCCAATGATGGTTTAATAGGCCCCATATAGTTTAAACCATCTGAAAGATGTTGTTGCAAAACTTGTCGCCTGTAAATACCGTGCATAAGAAGTTATTCAAGATTAAGGCAAGTAATTAAGCGAGATATGCAAATAATGAGCATGTTAATTGCATGCAGATCTCACGGTTCGTTAAATGCCCGTCGTTTGTTTCTTAAGAGTACTCAAGTTTTAACTAAATGCACTATCACGAAGAGCGAAAAGTGAATTACGACCACGAATCAAATTAACTTGATATTAATCTTCAACTTATTGGATGACGGTGCAAAACACGAAAGCGTAGATCACGAATTATCTTGAAATCAGTAATTTATCATTGCTTTGATAGAGAGAAAGAAATTAGCATACACTCCGCAATCGCTGCTTGAATACGCTTTTGTCTTGTGTTATCTTAAGCGCTGCGGACTGGGCTGATAAAAGAAACGAGTAAATGTTTAGATAGCACACCCGAGGGGGATTCGCCCAGAGGTACTTTCTTTTATTGCCGGCGCAATGCATAAAAAATCGGAATGGAAAGGAAATGAAAAGCTGTGCAGTGTGAAGCAAAGCGAGGTAACTCACTCGAAAAACTCTCGGGCAGGACTTGTTGCATTCGAGAACGGCACGATGCGCTGGTCCTCCACCGATCTGCAATAGGGTGTATTCCAATCGTTGCCACATTCTGTCCACGGTAGCGTTGTATTAAAACTTGCCATCAAATAATACAATGCCCAACCGATGATCGTATTGTAGTACATTCCCATGTACCAATCGATTAGGCAGATTGCGTATCCAACACCTAAATAGGCAGAACATTTAAACAAATTTCAACTTATGACTATGCATAGTATCTTAATCTGATTTCCTAGAACTCGTGACTAGCACTTTGCTATCAAAAAAGTTTCAATTAGCTGGAAATCATTCAACTCCCAAGGAGCAGTTTAACACTTGCTGAATTTCTAGAAAGTTGGCTTGCAGTACAAATAGGATTTTAAATAGAACTCGGACTGTTTTCAATGAGTTGTTCTCCTTTGGCATTTTCGAGTATTCAATTAGTTGGATAAATCAATCAGGACGCTGGTAAATATCTCCCGCACGAGCGCGTGCTGATGATTTAATTTGGAAAGAATTTTAAGATTTTCTATGCCACTACTTATGCACCAAGTTGCAAAGTTATTAAAATTAAACTTGGAAGAGTTATTCGAGTGAAATAACAGCTTGAAAAGTGAAAATTAATGTAACTTTAAGCGTAACACCTGTTATCAATCGATTTCTGATTACGTATGCTGAAATGCGCGCATAATAATTAAATGTATCTTAGCCTTTTACTTCCAGATTGCACGATGCGCTCGTGGTGTTGACAAATAGAAATTAAACTTGCACGAATTGTGTATAATATGCAAACATGACCTGGAATTAACTAACTGCGCTTCAATTTTCAGCATCACGCATCTACTTTTGATGCCTTCGACGATCCTGTGCAAGTTGCCTCCCTAAATATGTGCCAAATGCGTCGGTTTGTTTATTCATGCCGCATAGCATTTACTCCATATGCAATTAGAATTTCAATTTTGTACTCAAATATAAAGTTGACGATTAGCATAATCGACGCGTTAATTAGCATTGCATTCGACTCAATTGGTTGCTAATGCTGCAAGTAGTTAGTTTACCTAATTGCGGTAATTAATCAGAGTGCGCAAAAACCGCTATCGGGGAGGAAGTAGCAGCGGCGCTCGATTCGTAAAACGTCTTCGCGTAATTGAATTGAATCTAAAAGTTATATCAGATAGCATGTGCCGTCGGCGGTTTGATTCGACTTAACGAAACGTTGTCCATCCTCAGCCTCGTTTTCTATTTGTCAATGCGAAAAAGATTGCGGAGCCGAGAGGCAAAACAACAGAAACCTTTTAGTTACAAGTGGCGCAAGTACGCGAATGCAACGCATCGAATTCGGCTCCGGCCATTCGTTTTCTCGCACTCATGTTCAATTCATTAGCCATTTATCTACGTTTCATTTGCGCGATGAGGCGTTCAAGAGCTTTTTGCTGCTTCTTTTCGAAATTAAATGCAGCTTGATTGTGTTGTGTTGATAAACACATATGAAACTTTCATATAATAAACGGGAAACATTTCTATTAAATTATACTGTTATTAAGACGAACAATCTTAAATGTTTCAAGAATGCTTTCAACCCCGCAGGAATTTCATTTCCGTTTAAGTAATTGATTTTTAATTATATCAATGTTATTTCCCATTGTCACAAGTGATCTGAAACGCGCTGAGATTTATTTAATTCTTGCTGACGTTTAGTAGAGAGAAAATGTTTGCAAGAACACTTGGTGGATGATAATAAAAGAAGGAGCGAAAGGTGATGAAGTCAAATAAAAGAGAGTGGTGAAGAGGAAAAATTATGCGTGATACTTGAATCAGTCCGTGGGGCTGATGCAATATTTATAAGTGCGAATTACAATCGCAAATTCAGATAATATGCGTTCAAATAAATATATTGGTTTGTTTCCCGGCGGTTGGAGCTTCTTTAAAAGTCAACAAACGCCAGGAATTATTTGAATTTGCACTCACCTTTTATCGCCGGACAAATTCGTTTCCATATCGACAAACAGCCACTCCGATGGTACTGTCCCAAGGCCAATTCCATGTAAAATAAAGGGAGTCCTCCGAAAATCAGCATGATAACATACGGAATGAGGAAAGCACCTGTGGAAATGCATTGAACTTTAGACGAGTTACCAGTTCATCGAAAGAGTTTAAACTTGAAGTGTAGTTGAGTCAAGTTTTTAGTTGAATTTATATCAAACTTGTCCGATGAGCGGAGATAGAGCGCAATTAACGGCGTATTGTTTTGCATACAGGAATATGAAATAAATCAAATCTGAATCAAGGCGAATGGAGCAGAAAAGACGAAGCTAAACAAGTCGCATTGAGAGAATGGCTAACTGAATTAGACATCCGCATCGCAGATCGGGATTCCACATCCGCGAGACGCGTAACCGGAGAACGCGATACGAGCAAATCAAGCAAATCGAAACAACTTCTTGTATCGCCACCCCCCGTCAAGTGCGCGTCGGGTTTCGAATTTCATTTTGCAGAACGCGGATCGTAACCCAATTTGCACAGGCGTGCATTTTACGCAAATTCAAACACTATATTATGAATGTGTGTGAATATCGAGAAATGATATTTCCTCATCATATTAATCGTGTGCTCACCGCCTCCGTTCTGGTAGCAGATGTAAGGAAATCGCCACACGTTGCCCAAGTCGACTGCGAAGCCGATTACAGCCAGCAGGAACTCCACTTTTTTATCCCAGGTTTCGCGCTGCCTGTCTGGAGTCAGCGCGATAACAACCACTTCTTTGGTTACCGGCTTTCCATTCTTCTCCTTGCTCTTCGCATTGTTGGTGGTAGCATTGCGTGAAGTTGCATAGCGGTTCAGCAGAGCTGTATTCGCCTCCGCTTCTTCAGTATTCGGCAACGAATCCTCTTCCTTGGCGTCATGGTTCGGCAGCATTTCGCAATGGTCCTGCGAATCGAGGGACCCACCACCACCACCATTTTCAGCTGTTTCAGTTGCTGCCATCTTATCTAGAAACAAATACATTTATCTCTTTAAAATATATATTTTCGCGCCCATTACACAAGTTATATTTATACTTCTACCAAAAATAAAATAAGATGTAAGTAAATATTACGGGAAACGAGTGATGTTTTTAATTAAAAACAGCTTTACGAATTTCATAAATGATGAATTGGTCTGGATAAGAGCTGGCATTTAATATGAAAGTTTGCGCTAAACGCAAAATATAAATATCAAATTTGCCATTTAGGTATTCAAATTATTATTCCACTATATTATAGTAAATCTTAATCTTGAAACTGTTGAAACTCACGTAATATTACTGCGCAAATTGGATGTGACCTTATTACAAGCTATCATGGACTGTATCAAATTCAAAATTTCCATCATCATACTTGGCCAACTGACCAAACATAGATGATGAATTCTAGGCAACGAATTCAGTGCAAGCAGAGCTCTGGACTCCTTGATGCTGCAGAACCTTGCGAGATAAACTTGATAATGTTTTGATAAACAGATGTTAGCTTCTCGAGCAGTGCGCGTAAATGAATTTATCCTGAATAAGCTAGTAATACAATCAATGAAGTTCGCATGCGCTCAATCATAAATTTGACGCAGGCTGCTCATTTAATTGATTATACTATTAACAAAAAAGGATAATGCTATATCAAACATATCTGTCGCATTTTTTGTTTATTTTACAGCCTATTTGCAGTGCGAAATCCACTTCGGCAAACGTCAGCGAAATCATTTTTGCGCGCAAAAAAATTGCTCCACATTATATTCGAATTACGCTGAGCGATGATACAAACGTGACAGAAGGCCGTGCGAAAGAATCGTAAATTGGCGACATCTCATTTCCTTCGCTTTTACAAATCTTACATAAATCGCGTTCGTGCGGGGAGAAAAATGAAGACGTAAAGTAACAAGCAAGAGTGGCACGCTGAAATACAATTGCAACACTAAGACGCAAAAGTCTTGTAGCAAACGCGCTTCTCTTCGGCGTGAAAACGTGTTCGATTGGCATCATTCGATCACAAGACATACCTTTCGCGCCATTATCACAAAATCACGATGATGCCTGCTGTCTTGTCAACGCTTGTTCTGTACTGTACGAGTATTCAACGCGTCGATGAAACACTTTAGCAAAGTTGCGCTTCTTTTATTTTTGTGATTGCTGGAGCGCTAATAGAGAAAACCTGTTCGATACAATTCGCAAACTCTGCGAGGAAAATGACTGCTGGACGTTTTCTATTATTACAGGCTTATATTTTATAGTTTTTTGGGCTATAATTTTATCACTTTTATAGGCTGACAAACGTGATAAAAATACTTGCCTAACTTATAGATTCGGTTGTCTCCAAATCTATCAAATAGAAAACAATATATAAATAAATAATACAAAATTATAATAAAAAATTCATTAGAATACTTTACATAACATATGCTTTAAATGAAAGAACTCCTTGTATGGAATTGTTGTTAACATTAAAAAGTGACAAGATCAATGATGCTTATGAATAATTTCAATTTCATCAAACAATTATTGCACAAAATAAATTTATGAATAATAAATTTTTAACGCGTTATATTGAAAGCACATATTTAGCTAATAATAATGCCGCAAATGAAAACAAGCAATAACGAAACGAATAAATAAATATGCAACAAATATTTAAACGGCTCCAACAGGCTATTATAACTTTTATTTAATCGCAGTCCATGTAAATGCATAAAATCAATCAGCAAACTCTTCAAGCAGTGCGTCAAATCACTTGTGCAGCCCACGTGAAAATCTTTTATTGCACTTATGTTGCTCATAAGATTTAAACAAAAATAGTGGCAAGTACTATTTTTGTATTCAAGTAGTAGGTATGTACGCACATGAGTGCTAACAAACAAACGAGTAATAAATATTCATACGATTGAAAACTACAACAGAAAGTGTGAGACACTCACCAGTTTTCTCGAAGTTTAAGACTTGGAAATGGATTTGTCAGCGTCAGGCGGCATGCTCGCCGCTTCTTCGCGATGAGGCACTTTGCAGAACTTGCACAAACGCTGCTGCTGCCGCTGATGGACTGTCGTTGCGTGAAATAATTTGAAATAATTCGCGAAAAGCGAATCGAAATGAGATGCGAGCCGCCAGCGGGTCCTCCTGAGCCGGCCGACGGATGGTCACCAACTGTTGGCAAAGTTGCGCTCGTTACGTGCGTTTTGGACTTTTGTGCCGCAGCGAGATCCTTCCTTCCGTTTTCGGCTAATATGCACCTACTACGAGAGAGAGTTGTAGTAGCCGAGCTTGCTATACGTGCAGGTGTTTGGGGCGGCACGCTTTACAATTCCTATGCCCCCGCCTGCGCGCATCCTTTACACGCGCCCCGCACCGCCGCCGACTATTTAACAAATTAACGAAAAAAAGCTGAAACATTCTTCCTCCTTTTATCACAAAATTACGCGGAGCTAATAATCAATCATCGCTCATTATGCAGTAGAAGGTTAAATTTAGGTACAGTGACTCGCAAAATTTAATGTATTTATTTATGTATAAATCCTCTTTTACAATCATATGAACCGTACAAAATAAATGAAACATTTTCATTTCAACAAAATCGTATTCGTCCTTTTCAGGGTACGAATATAAATTTCCTTTTAGCATGCTGTGCAAAAATGTTACATTTCCAACGATTCATTGTCCTTCATACAACATTATACTAGCCAGGTTTTAATTGTTTAGTAGTGTGAAAATGCGATACAAACGAAAGTAATACTACTAAAAAAACCACAAACCCAAATCGTTAAACACTACATAATTTGATTACAAATCAAATAAGAAAACACTTTAAATGAATCGTGTTATTCGCATTTAACAAGAAACTATATACAATTGTTAACGTTTCACAATTGAATAGTTAATATACTCTACACAAATAGCGTAGTACTCTCTTATATTCAAAATCAAAAAAATTGCTTTGCAAATTTATGTAAACTGGCTAACTGTCTGAAACTTTTAATGAGCTACATCATATGCTAATAATATTATACTAAAGTATATATAATTCAAGAAATAAATGTATAAACTATGAATTCAAGAAGGCAAAGTGAATTGAACGTAACAATCATCAATTGTAGGAAACTAATGTAGGTTTCACAATATTTATCAGTAAAATTTCTGCTTTTGGTCAACTAGTCAAATGTTATTCATATTCAATATTATAAATGTTCCCTAATTATCTAGCGCAATTAGTCATTGTATAAAAATATTTTTTGTGCTTGCGCACACTTGATGAATAAATCTTCCAATAGTTAATAGTCTCTTAATCAATTAAATCATTTGTACCAAATCAAAATAGGACACTCGTCTTTCGTGTCTTATTCACCATCATAGCATTTCGTATAACAGTTTACCTGTCGTCTATGTATTATCCAAACAATCAAACTATCTTATTTATATTCTTTATATTTTGATATTGCAATGCCAATTATGCTGTATTCGTTTGTTCTGTTATTCGACATTCTCATCAGCAAAACTTTTCTGACATTCGTCGCTGATCCATTGTTCAATTAGATTATCGATTTCATCTTTAATTGACGATGTAATTTCGGCGATCATCCTTTTACGTAATTGTTTCTTTGTTGCCACCATAAACTATAAAACAAACAATTAATTAATACTTCGAATTAAAAATACGTTTCTATATTCTTACTTGAGCAGACTTATCAGACACTCCTTTTACAGTGGATAGTAATTCTTTTGCATATGATCCAGAAGGCAGTATTTTTGTGACCAAGCCCAATTTGAGGGCATCTTCGGCTCCTAGCGTTTCAGCGCTGTATAGCAATTCATTGATCAAAACGTTTTGCGATAAGTGCGGTAACAGGAGCAAAGAACCTCCTTCGACAATACACCCAAGCTTAGCATTAGGTATGAAAAAGGTTGCTTCTGCATTGGCAATAATCATATCAAATAAGGGCAGCATCGTAACACCAATTCCAACACAAGCTCGGTGGATACCAGCCACAAGAACTTTTGGAAATTTCGCCAAGGCAAGGAAGAATTCCCTACAATAATTAAATTTTATTAGCATAAGAATAACGAATGTGAATGCAACGTACTCTATACTGCGAGCTAATTTTTTAGCGTTGGTTTTACGAGGAGTTTCTTTCGAATTCACCAAAGTTTTATAATTGATGCCGCTGCAATAGTCGGATCCAGTTGATGTAACAAGAACCACATTAACATCCTTATCCTTTTCCAAATCCCCAAGTATTTCGATCATCTCAGTCATTAACTACAATCATTGCATTATGTATCATGAACAAACTATTAAATGATTATGGTTTACCTCATTAGTCATATAAACATTGTTATCATCCTCATTCGTGATTTGCAGGTCGATTTGCACCAATTTGTTAAGTTCATTCACTTTTAATGTACTGAACTTATCATATTTCTCTGATGGATTTAATTTGATTTCCACCAATTTTTCAAAATGATCATTTGAATTTTTATCAGTTGGTGATACTTCTAGCTTGGGCTTTTTTCTTGGAGAGTCAGGCGCATTGGGAATACTCTCGGTGCGTCGTCTTGTACGTCCTTCTTGTTTCTTATTTCGTTTCTCATCACCATCATCCTCTTCACCCATGCTAGAATATGAACTGCTTGAATGTCGTCGAATAATACGCGATTCAACACCACCATAAGCATGTCCAGGTGACGGAGGCGGGCTGTGAATTGAACTTCTATTCGAATCTTTCGACTTTTGTCTCGAAATCGGACTCGGTGTCGGCGGACACATCAATTTCTTTTGCGGCTTACTGATTGGCGTAGGCGTAGCCATCGTTTCTTTCTTTCTTAATGCCCTTGGTGATGCCCTGCCAGGCGTATTCGTTTTAAGGTCATTCAAATCGCTTAAAAGTGCATTCGTTTTGGACTGTAGTGATATATTGCGACGAGTTTTTGTTGTCGGCTTATCTTCAGATTTGATGGAATACAGCATATTAACAGCGCCTTCGTCCATTAATAACTTCGAAACTTCAGTAGGTCGTTTATATTTAACTGGAGTAGATGGTTTCTCCTCCTTCTCTTCCTCCAACTTTTCGTTGTCATTTGTATCCACGTCTGCTTGTTTTTCCTTTACGTCATCACTCCTCCTTCGAAGGATTCTTGGCTTGTGCAAAATATTGGGCAATTTCTTTACGCTTTCAACTCGTTTTACCTCGGGTTTTTTCTCTTCCTGCTTCGGCTCTAATTTCAAACTACGACGCGGAGCTTCGTCTGGGTCCCAAATAACTTTGCGCTTGATAACACGGGAACTCTTTGTAACGTAAGTAGAAGGATTTTCGGGAGACGAATTGGGATTTTTAACAGTGCTTGTAGTTGGCTCTGGGCTTGGACTCTCCTCCTTAGGAATAATAGGTTTGGAATTAGCTGGTTGGAAAGAGTCCTCAGAAACTTTACGTTTACGAGCATAGGTTTTAAGCGGAACATTACCACTGAATCGCGACTTCGGCGGCTCTTCGCGGCGAAGATTACGAACGCGCTCCTCCTTCGGCTTTTTCTGTACAACTTCCGGTGGGTCATCAGGCAGTTCGCTCAACTGTTTAAGCGCCAGTTCGCGTTCCTTTTCAACAGTCATTTCTTCCGGAGGGTCCTCCTTTTCTTCTTTGGTCGCTTTCGGCTCCGGCTCACCATCACCTTCTAAAATAGCAAGAAGATCAGAGTTATCAAGTTTGTCAGATTCCTTTTTGATGGAAAGTTCAAGTCGGTTTAGTGGGGGACGGCCGCGCGGTCGCGCAATGCCGCCCTTCTTGTCTCTGGGCGCTAGTTTTTTTGCCAAGTTCTGAGTTATTTTTTTCGCGAACATATTTGGACCACGAGTGTTTTCGCGAGTGAAGCGTCGCGACCTTTCTAGAATTTCTTCAGCGATTTCTTGCTTTGATACTATTTGACTTGTAAGATTCCGATACGGAACTTTAACACCAAGACGAGGCTTAGGCGGAGCTTTGCCATTACGGAATGAATCATCGGCTGGATTTACGATATTACGTCCAAGTACATGATTCGGAATTTGCATTTTTCTTGGCGACTTTCTGGACTGCTTCTATAAACAGAAAAATATTATGTGTAAATATTGTTGGTAATGTTTTATAAACAAATAATACCTCAATTTTAGGAGCCACTGGCTCTTCCTCTTCCTCCTCATCAGTAGACACAGTCTCAATTAAATAAACGTCACCACTTTCATCAACCACATGCTGCAGTGTCACACCATCATCAGTTGTAGTTTGAGTATGAGTTAGTACAACTTCTTTGGTATTGCCTTTCTCATCAGACGTCAAGATAACAAATTGTTCACCAGGTTGAAACTCACCAGACTTGATGTTCTCCTCGATCAATTTAGCAAGATCTTTGTCATCCAGATTGATCTTTGCTTTCTTAGCTTCTGGTGCATCTTCCTCAACAGTGATGGTACTTTTTCCCACAGACGATGCCAGTACATATTCCCCAGTTGTCTCTTCTAAAATCATTTCATCTTCAGTTGATGTGGATAAACCTGTGCTATCATCTATTTGAAGGTGTAAATCTGTGATTTCTGTTGAATCATTGATTGAAGTTGTCTCATCACCAACTACCACTTCATTCTCCTCTGATACATCCTGAATCTGAATACTCTCAACTGGTGTTTCATCAGATGAAACATTTTCTTTTGGCTCCTCTATAATTGGTTCATTGGAACATTCACTTGCAACTTCACCCTCAGCCATGTTAATTGAGGAGAACTCTTCAATGAATGGAGCACTCCTCTCTTCACTCGTATTAGGCTGAGGAGTCTCTATTACAGGCATATCATTAGTTTCCATAACAACACCTTCTGCAGTTTCCTGAGCCATCTCAATTGTTACAGTTGGGACTTCAGATTCATCAGATTTCAAATCTTCTGTCTTCTTCAATTCATCAGTCAACTGTGGCTCAACTGTTGACAATGTTTCATTGATTGTATCATTTGCAATTGTTATAGCCTCAGCTAAGCTGACTTTTGGCTCTTCAATAGCCGTTTCCATACTAAAACGAAATTATTATATATTATTTGACATTGGCAACAACTAACGCATATAAATGAAGGTGCAAATACGGATGAACGTATGCAACACACTACAAGCATTTTATAAACATTAGGAAAGCGTACCTTTGGAATCAAATTATCCAGCCAACGAACGATTTTCAGGAATGAGCATCACCCAGTTACACTTTAAGGTTATTTAGAATGTCTCTCCGTAACTAAAACACCGTGGAATTTCGTAATTTAACTGTTTATAAATTTTATAAGAGAAAACGCATCGACGCCATTGCATACAACTCGGCTTTATGGCTTTGCTTTGCAGCGTTTACATCGTGACGTAAGACATCTTATTTCTGCCCCACCCTTGAAGAGGGCGATAGATTATTTACAGTGCAAATTTGGGAAAGCAATTATAAATTGAAGATATGTGCAATCTAACTATTATTTTCAACAGAAAGAAAAACGTCAACGTATATATTGGACTTGGAGCAATTATTTTTTCAAGATATATAGTCATGTCTTTTGATATAATATTTCGTTTCGTAGCCTTCTAATAATTGATTGATTAGAGCATTGAATTATAAATGAGTACTTGTAATAACTACGCTTTAATGTTTTTAAAAGTTATTTCAAGTCCATTAATTGAAAATGTTCTATTAGAGTGATGCATGAAGTCTTCAATACGAGGAGTTTGACGTTTGCCTACTTCGATTCGGAACTGGGATAACTGTCGTCGCCGTCGTCGCGTTCACTCCGCTTATTGCAGCCATGTTGACCTGCATGGACTTCTATTCTCCGTTTCGTAGTAAATTTAACTAGTTTATAGAAATTACAATAAACGCTTTGACACGATGCCCAAGTGTGACACGAAGACAAGATATTTACCGGCGACATTCGCATGGATTATTTTGCTGGGTGCAACATCGTTATTCTTCTACTTCCCGTAAGTTTACATTTGCCCTAAACAAACTGGATCCGATCGCAAATAACTTCAAGTGCACGCAGGTTGCACGAACAATGCTTTAAACAATCGTTAATTGTGCGTTTTAGGGCCGAGTATTACATACACAATTATCCGTGGGTGCCAGCGTATCAGGGTGTCATCACATTCTTTGTACTTGCAAATTTTACGTTAGCGACATTTATGGACCCTGGTGTTATACCCAAAGGTAATCTCGACTAATAAGCGCATTTGCACTAGTGCCTTCCATTCAGCCGCACGTATATGTTTCATTTATATTTAGAATTAACTCATTATAAGTGTACAGCATCTAAAGTGCCTGTGGAGAAGTTTCTTGCTCTTTGATTTTTACTCCATTCACTAATTGGTGCATTTATTTTTAGCACCACCTGATGAAGACCGCGAAGATGACTTTAGAGCGCCGCTTTACAAAAATGTAGACATAAATGGTATTACCGTGAGGATGAAGTGGTGTCTTACATGTAAATTTTATCGTCCACCAAGATGTTCGCATTGTAGCGTCTGCAACCATTGTATAGAGGTAAGTTTTTTTGTATTTACATTACCGCTGCCAATTGTTTACGTGTTGCGACAATTAAGTTTGCATATTTTGTTTAACTTGTTTTTAAGCGTTCGGGTAATTTCACTTTTTGGCGCTTAAGTTTAATCAAGGCCACGTGTGATATAAATGTTGACTTAACATTCAAACCTTGGATATAGAACACAAACATTGCCGTTAGCTTAGAACTGTTTACTTTCGTTGATTTCCCGATGCAATGAATCAAACGTGCAGTCATCGCAATATTCTTTTAATAATAGTCTATTAGATAGCGCGTTTTATTATTTGTGCGCTACTGTACACAGTGTAATATAAAACTCGCAAAAATAACAGATTGACTATCGATTTTCTTCCAGACGTTTGATCATCACTGCCCGTGGGTAAACAATTGCATTGGACGACGGAATTATAGATTTTTCTTCTTTTTCTTGATATCATTGAGTCTTCATATGATTAGTATATTCGCGTTAAGCTTGATATTCGTCCTGCAGAAGAAAGATCGCATTACGGATGTCGAGCCCATTGTTGCGTATCCTTTTCAATTCAATTATTGCTCAAGTGCATCGCAAGTTGAGCTACTAATTAATTTCGTCAATGTGTGCTTTCCTTAATAGCACCGTTCAGTATTGTGCTCATGGTAATAGTTGTATTACTTGCAATTCCAATATTTGGATTAACAGCGTTCCACATGGTGTTAGTGTCAAGGGGACGAACGACGAACGAACAAGTGACCGGAAAGTTTAAAGGTGGCTATAATCCATTCTCTAAGGGATGCTGGAACAATTGTTGTTATACGCAGTTTGGACCACAGTTTCCAAGGTAACACATTTGATTTGTTTAGCTTGGCTTGCGTTTAGAAACATTATTAACACAGAATGAGATTAACCGTCTTTGTATTTATTTAGGAACTAATGTATCGTCGGTGTTGTTGACTGCTTTGCTAGAAATTAACAAGAACTAGTGAAACGTTTCAAGAATGCTGTGTTTGTATAATTAGATGTGTACATTGTTTTCATTATTCTGCACTTGTGAAAGAAATTGCAAGAATATTGATGAATTGTGCGCTATGCTTGCAGTTTAATACGACGCAAGAAATATGTAGCCAAGAAAAAGCACTGTTTACACGGACCAATAGCCACTATTACGAATGACAGTCAGGTGAAAACATACATGGACAACAGCAATGGTGTGCGGAATCTTAATTCGAATGCTTACAACAAGGTATGTGAATACTGCATTGCATCGCCTATTTATTAAACAATGTTTGCATTAAACAGTTGTCGCCTGGACGTGATGGAATGGACCTTGACCTGGAGCCATCAGCGTCACAATCACAAGACTGTGAGCCAACCCCTCCTTTACAGAGACACGGCTCTAAGAATAATTTCTTCCTACCTCCCGTAGATGGGGAGTCGCCCAGACATCCACCCCAGCAGCGAATGCAATACGCCCGGCATAGTCCGCATCCGCGGCCACGAGCGATCGATCCGAATCGTAGTGGAACTCCAGATAGTCTCGGGCCGCAGAGGCCCTCACCGACTATGCAGCAGCGCATCAAAAGTCTAGGAGTTCCAACGCCAATAGCAATGTCTAGTCCTGTTCGAAGGTGAGCTAACTTATTCTTCTAATGGATATACGTACACTAACAAATCAAAACGAATTTCCGTCTGCAAATGAATTTGCCTAACATTTTGAATGTCGCATGAACCAGATCCAAATGGGAGACGAGTAAGTTTGGTGTTTCTAGGTGGACGTGACATGAGGAGCTTTAGCAATTTTTATTTTGAATGCTAGAAATGTAGTTGCTTCCTCTCCACAGATCTAATCCCAGCAGCCCCACACAGCCCCGGAGACCCGACTTCATAGGAGTGCCAAGTCACCCGAGCATGGGCATGGGCCAGCCGTACTATGATTTTCAGCCAAACCAGTGCCAACGCCCGCCGCTACCGCCTAGCGGTGGTACCTACGGCGGCAGTCCGCAGCGCCGTTTCATGTCCGAAGGAGAGCTCGTGCGGCAGATGGATCTTGTGCCAACGCATCCGCGCAGCAACAATACGGTGGACAACATAAGGGAGCTGGCCAATTCACCGCAGCGCGGTGTCTACATGTGGAAGGATACGTCGCCGGGGTATCCTCCACCCGCCCAGCATCCAGATTTCTACCGATCCAATCCTACTAGTCCCACACAGCAGGCTGCTTATAACGCTCAGCGTACATATCATCCGGCGCTGCGCGGCGGCGTCTCCGTCTATCCGCAGCCGCCCCAGAGTCCGCAGGTCAGCCGGCGGCCGCAAATGGGTGCCAGCACACCGACGATAACGGCGGATGCTCGCCGCCGGCCGATGTCCTTTGTCCGCGCACTCGAAATGACCGATTCCGTTGAGATGAATTCCACCGGACCCGGTCGCCAAGGACGGCCCTCCACACCAGACAGAAACAGTGTGTATGATATGAACTATGAAATATCGGTATAGGGAAGGTGTTGGCACTCTCGCTACGCCGAATGAGTGCAATTGAGTTTCTCAGTCAGTCGGGGACTTTGACGACGTAAAGGAACGTACACGACGCAGTAACGCAAAATACATTCCGTTCATCGTTAACGGTTTTCACAGTTTATTCTGTCCTCAATGAGAACAACTACATACTACTAAGATAGAAATATATATAATATATACAAATTTACAATATATTAAAGGACAGTCAAAGTTAAGGAACACTGCGCGATGCACCGAGTCCGCACAGACAGAAGAAAGAAAGTGGGAGTTGACAGAGATATATAACTACTTGAAAATTAGTGTGTGTACAACTCTAAATGTTATTTGTTGTTATTCTCTATAATATTTAAAGATGGAACTTTTTTCTATTTTACCTAATAAGTGTGAATACTACATACATGTAAATTATTCATGGGCACTCAAAGCGTGGGTATACTCAGGCAGATGGCTAATACCTAGTGAGACTATTGCAACTGAATTAGAAGCATGGTATTTTATAAAATTCCGACGAAAAATGAGGAAAACAAATGCACTTATTAACGCTGGATGATAAGAGCTGGTGCTCAATTTTGCGCTACACACATTTTATTCGATTTCACTTTGAATCTACGACCTTCTGGCTTCCAATTTGACCAAAATATATTATTTTGGCTGAATACGACTTAAGCAATTAAACAGTTTTAACATTTTACTTGAACCGATGAATTATCTTTGAGATAATTGCATTTAGCATGCCGAGACGATATGTTGATTTTATCAAGAAATTGGTTTCAAAACGAAAAGGCAGTAATTTTATTTGTTGATTTTATTTGTTTACTAACTTTTGTATTTAATTCTGTTTAAAATGCTGTATTTTACTTTTGAACAATTGTTCGTTTCAATGTTATTTTTATATTAATTTAAAACACATGTTTTACTTAATGCTACTTCCGCATGTTATGTTGTTCTAACTTTTGTTGCTATTAAAGATTATAACAACAATATAAATGATAATAAGCAAAGTATAATTTGTCAAACGATACACGATACTGAATTAAATTGTATATTATTACGATTGCATAGTGAATGGAGGCGGTTGACAGTTGCTCATAAAAAGACTGTTAGAAATGTTTTGTGTGATTTAGAAATTTAAAGGAAACAAACAAAAAACGTATATATAAATGGAGGAACAGCTAATTTAAATTTATAAATCCTAGAAGAGAAATGCTAGTTATTATATATGAGAAAAACAATTACACTAACAAGAAATTGACCTATAATTTTAAAATGAGTGTGTGTTTTAATATCCAATTTACTACTATTATTAGTAAACGTACAAAAACATGATTGGCATTAATCAATTAACGAAGAAGAAAAATCATAAATAACAGAAGATAATGTATAGTATATTATTATATATAAATGGGGAAATGTTATGTAAATTTCATGTATACAAATCATATTGCACATTGGCTCAGGCATATCTAATGGATTCTGGTGATATTTACAAATTATTAATTGTTATACATACGGTTATTGCAATCAGTTGGCAATTTGCAAATGCGCCAGAGTTTTGTCTAAAAACGAATAATTGTATCGAAGAGATGAACAAAAATGAACGATAATTAAATTCTAACTAAAAATTAATCAATTGATATAATATGAATTAACTGATTGTGAACGATATGAATGATGGTACATGTTAATTCTGTACGTGAGGAATGGACCTATTGTTTGTTGATGTACCATTTATAATTTGTTTATAAGAGACTAGGAAAGAATGTTTTTATTGCCAATATGTAACTAGAGAATTGATGTATTATAATTGGGATTGTGTCCCTATTAATTGCTTCAACATTGCGAACGGCAAACAGTGCAATCTGAAGAGCGACAGTCGCAGAAAACTAACTGCAATGCGGTTGTTATTTTGGACGAATTTTGACAGTGCGTAGAAACATTTTATAATCTATACTTGAATCATATTACCTCAAACCGGACTAATCTCACGAATTGAGCAATAGATGAACGTTCTGGACGGGCGTTAACAATATAAGACTTACAAATAGCACATTGTGTAAACAATCATACCGCAAATCCATGAATTATCGGTGTAAGATGTTTTTGATTGTCAATTTCTTTTATTTCGAACCGAGAGAAACCTGGAAGTTTCAATCATAGGCATCAAGTTCATTTACATGGTTTCTTAATAAAAAATGCATAAGTTCTGATGGTAATTTGAAATGTGTGCATTTATTTCCATTTAGTTCATGATGGAATTTGTTAAATAAACAATACTTATGATCACTAGTAACAACTTACAGTTAGTTCTAAAACATTAAATGAATCTACGAAAGTGCTCGAGATCTGCTCAATGCAAAGTTTACAAGTCATGTGAGTGCTTACAAAATGATATAAATAATATGAAAACTAACAAGGCGACAATCTTCTAGCAGTCTTATAAATTGTTGGACTTGGAGAATCATAGAACAAAGTTTATGGACGACGCAATGACGGGGCCTGAACCGCCTGCTTGAAAATGCGGCATTTTCGCACCAGCGTACGAAAGTATCTCAGACAATGCCAGGATGGAACTTGTATCATAGCATCATACGGCTGGAACACAAGAAGATTCAAATTAGTCATTCTGCGCGTCCTGACATGGTGGTGGTGGTTTGTCTCATTGCGCATCGTTGGCCGGCGGCCAGCGTAGGCTGTATTTCATATATATGTATGTGATAAATATTTGGGTTAACGACGAATTTATTACAATCGGCGGAACAATATTCTCCATCCGACTATATAAACTAATTAAACTTGATGTAATCGAGTATAATCGACGCCTTCGGTATCAACGAACCCGTCTGCTGCATCAAATGCGGCTCTATCATATTGCAAAATGCAGTTTGCCGCTGCAAGGAGTCTGCAACTTTGTCACGTGAGGCCGAAAGCAAAACAAGATAATTGGGTCTCATTTAAACTAATTTAAAGATATTCGAAGGCGTTGTTCAGTCGCACTTCTAGAATTATTTGCGCGCAAATTTGTCACGCGCTTTCACCGTTTCGTCATTGCGTTAATGCGCTGTTTGCGACTTGTCTTTAATCTAGAAGAACACGCTGTTGATTAATTAAGCTTATTTTGATGTTGTTCGTACTTCCCGTGACTCATGACACCGAAGGGACTTTAACTTGAGCGCAATTAGCTGGAAGCATGCAAATATAATCGCAATGCGGAAGTTTGTATCTCGAATAAATAATCTATGAAAGCACTGCGCAGTGTTTACAATTAACTTTATGATAAGTTGTTATTGCATATTTTTCATTTCGCTGCAGCATTAGACTGGAATAATATTTATTTACTATACGTAAAAGTGCGATAAACAAGTCGGTGTATGCAGTAAACAGCGTAAAATCGTTAGAATATGAATAATCTAGTGTCGCATTGTTATAGATTTTTTCCTACTCACATTTTCTCATTACTACAAACAGGTGTATCGTTCATGTCACAACACTATCTCAACAATTCTAACAAACAAAACATTACCATGTATAATTCCAATAATGTTTTTTATATTATAAATCATGGAACATAAAATAATTAGTAAATAACATAGAACTTTTAGCCAAATTACATTAGTTTAATAATATTTAGCAATTACCTTAATGAAATCACACCCTAAAAATGGGCTTAATTGGCGCGTAATTGCCTCGACTCATAATGAAATTCTACGAATGAACGCAATCACACTTTTTATCCGGCATAACATCTAATTTACTCGTTTTAAAACAATGGAAATCAATATTTAACTACATGAGTATTGGAAAACGCTATTTTTAGTCCGCAGCACATGCATAGTCGGAAAGTCATTTAAAATTTACAAGTTCTTGACGTTTCATTAAAATACGAGGATCGGAAATTAATTAAATTCAATAACTGCAAACTTACGCTTTCTGAACTTGTTGGATGACTCTCAACGTAGTCAACGTTGCACATGCACAGCACTGCAAACAGAATCGTAAGAAGAGCAATGATACGCATATTTGTTGTAAAAGAACTCTGTGGTATATCGTAATAGAACTTTGTGCACTGCGCAACCACCAAGCATGCAAATTCGAAAAGACGCGCTCGTTGCTAGTGATCACCCTTTCTGACCGAAGTTTTCCGCGCAAAGAACATTTATACTCTGTACTCCGCAACGCAAGTGCGTTTGTATTCCATGTACGCTAATGCATAAATTCATGCGGTACACTTACACCAGCGGCGCATGGTTATATTTGATTACATGACGTTTAACGTTCGTGTGCTGTTTAAGCTCTTTAAATGATAAGGACACTGCTCGACTTCGTATGCATGCGTATGCGGTTGATAGCTTCTTGGTAGGGCCAATTGCACGTGTTATGCACATACTCTCAACTAATAAACATAACTTACGCGAATTGGAGGCGGCAGTTTACAAAGCCTGCCTTCAACGCGGTGTGTACCCTAGTTACCCACTTTTTGAATGTCATACCTCTTTGGACAAGGCCGATACCACTTTATTTTCTGCGCCCCTTTATTTAAGACATAATCTAATTGCAATTGTATAAAAGTTGGGAATAGTTTGATATAGTTTGGGTAGTTTTATTGAACAGGACAAAACTAAGCAATTTTATTAATGAAATTCCTTGTTATGGGCTCAAACAACTTAAGTTTATGCATGAAATATCAAAATTATTCTCTTATTTATGAAACTAATAATTATAATAAGAAGAACAAAAGGTTAAAATCTATAAATGCGCTTCATGTTATTCAAATGCTCGTATTTCAGACGTATTATTCCCTATCTTAATTTCCAGCAATATTTCACTATACGCTAAATGATGTTGTATTTCAATACTACAGCTGTATCTATAGCAGATATTTAAATATTTTCGGCCAATGTGGAATTAGTTTTAGTTTGTTTTGCAGCGTCGCATATTTCCGGCAGGAGCAACGCGATTGGCGTACATCCATTAAGTGAGGTTAGGCTCGAGGTAGTGGTTGAGAAGTGGCGCAGTTCGTTTTGTGAAAATAAGTTAGAATTAAACAATATAATGTGCGATACAGTGAGTTATTATAACGAAATATCCAACATGATGTTCGGATTCGGAGATAGTCATAAACCAAAGCCGGATACGGTAAGGTTAGTTGAAAGCATAACCCTTAGTCAGCTGAGGTTGATTGTGCAAGAGGCATCAAAGGTACAGGTAACATGTAGGGATATTGAAAAACCTCAAGATCCTAACGCGATACTAACAATCGACGGTGAAGAACTTATATTTCTTATGCGAAAGAACAAGTATAAAATGAGGCGTTTCTTAAAATACCTCAAAAGCCCTGCTCGAAATAACAAGATGACAAATTTTATGAATTCTGATGTCCAGGAAGTCAAATCCTACAAGTTGATTGAGTTTATAGAATATATTGATGAAACTGGCGAATTGACAGACCTATCAGAGTTTGATGAGATCCGACATGAAAAAATGATTAGAGCAGATCGTATATCTCAAATGCTTGATGCAAAAGCTTATGTCAGCTTCTCTAAAGCACGATGTGCTTCCTTCATGAACAGACAAATGTCACAGATTCGTAACTATGAGCATTTGAAGCTCTGGATAGATCCAAACAAAACACTGAATTTTACAAATGATGCCATGGATGTTCTATCATACTATGCATATGAAACAGTTGCCCAACTCATAGACTATGCTCTACTTGCCAGGCAAGATCGGAGTAGAAAGACTGATCCACTAGAAAATCTTCAAGGCATGTACTATGCTGCCAATATGTTCAAGGCAGATCAATTCACTGGTGCTGGTAGTGACTGCAGCAAAGTGTACAGTGGTCAACCTGCAATAACTGTTAATGAGATACGTGAAGTAATGCGACGAATATTTACTCCACAAGCTGGCCAATTGAATTTTGGCAAGAAGCTGCCTGCTACAAAGAATATTATAGCAATTTAAGAAGCCATGGAGAGTTCTAATATATTTGTACAAAAGAATTCAAAGTATTAAATAAAGTAGACTTTAAGCCTTTTCCACGAGTGGGCGCTATGTGTCCTGAACGGAGTCGCACGTGCAGGAAGCAGGCGCCTTTTGCCTGTATCCCGATGGAGGTTTGCAATCAGCTGTTCGAACAACGACGACAAATATACCAACCCACATAGACAGTCACATTTCCACAAGTAGTGAAAATAGGTTATCGTTATTGACTGACGAAATAGAGAGAAGCTGATCTATATTGTGTGCCATGCAGAAGATGAAGAAATAGCAGTGTGGAAAATGGCATCGAAGGGACCGCAGCAGCCGCCGTCGCAGAGTTTCGAATGCCTGGAGATCAAAACGAAGAGCATCGAGCAAACGCTCCTGCCGCTTGTGAAACAGGTTAGTACAATCCTTTTTTCTTCTCGCCACACTCTCGCATCGCAAGTGCGAAGCTTGATTGTACATGCTATTTGTACAATCAAGCTCCCGCAATACATCACGCTTCAACTGCCACATACTTTTATTGCATGCCCGTATTCTTGCTTATCACGTCTCGTCGTATTGATAGATGAATGGCGCGCGGCACTAAAGTGCACTTTTCCACGCTCTGTGCAGTAGCAGCGCATTGTTTTGCATTTGGCGGCGTGCATACAAATCGTTTTGTCTGCACGCCACGCGAAATACCACGTAGAAAGAATGTATTTACTGCACTTGCAGCGTATATAGTTGGGATTTATTCTGCCTGAAGTAGCGAAATTGCCTTTTCTGGGGTGTGGTGGTGGTGCGATACGAACCCGCCAGTATCAAGTAGTATTGATAGAAGCGAATTATTAGCGTTTTCAGCTTGATTGAGCATTCATTATGCCGTAGAGCCAGCGTAGTGGAACATGGTTGTGGCGCGTACTGATATTGTTTTTGGAGGGATGTATTTTTGGATGATAGCGCGATGTCACATTATTTCGCCCGTGTTCGTTCGTTTTTATTACATGGGTTATGATTTACGATTAGCGCACCAATCGCGGTCGTGTAGCTTCTTTTTTGCATAAATATAGTAGCACCGAATCTCGTGCACGCTCCTCTCGTTCTCCCGTTTATTGTGTTCGCGTACACATTGCGAAAAAATGAATCAAAACATCATAAACATTCGCAAGTATAATAGGGGGAACGCACAAACAAACAAACACTTTGTTGGAGTACTATTTTGAGCTATTACATTTGCGCACCGAGTGTTTCGCATACTGTATTTGAACAGAGTGTTCCGTCCAAAGCACACACATTCTTAGAGCACGCAACATGACAATGCAAAAGATCCCAGCGATTAATGATACACCGCTAAAAATACAATTCACATTAAGCTCGCAATAATAAACACTGGATTAACACGCCTTGAGTGGCGTACTTCGCTCGCTGGTTACTCTCTAATTAGATTAGACCTTTTTCCGTAGAGTTTGTATATTCTTTAAAGTCTGTTTAATTTGAATCGATTGTGAATGCGCACATTCTGAAAGGGGAATGCGCTGTTATATTTAGCAACTACTTACTTATGTACTACTTGTTTACTTATCCTGACTTGTAACGAACTGTTTTTAAGTACGTAACTCAGTACTCTACATATTATTCTTCTTTGCAATTAGCAATTCTCTTTACTCTCTCTTTTTCTCTCTATATCTATACATAGTGCATCCTGCAAGCCATAGAATAATTATGACAAGTGCCAATTAATAATGATATTAATAACCGCAAACGTATTTCCTAACAGGAGTCGCACAGGCGCGCGCTCACCACGGGGTGACATTGCGAGGAATGCATCCGAAACACAAAACAACCGCATTTAAGCGCATCTGAATGAGGTCCTCGCTTTTCATATTTCTTCATTTATGTGTGCTATTAATAAATAGCTGTATCTGATCTTAAGGAACTATATATAAAATTAAGAAACTACCTGAAATAAATATTTTTCTCCGATGTCCGTGCGAATTTCCACTCACACCTAACCTTTATTAGGTTACGTAGTTCTTGATGTAGTTAATTTCTTATTTATTACTAATTAATTTCTATTTTATGTGTATTTTATGTTTTTGGTTCTGTTGAAATTTAGACGCAAGGAAAGAGTGCGACTCCACCTTCTACAGTTTTCAATTAACGGCAGCATAAATCGTCGTCAATCTCCAGGACAAATTCATGTGCACTTGCCAATTTGAAATAACCCTTCATATATTTTGATTTATACCATCACTAAATCATGCGACTTGCAATATTTCCAAGCACCAACCATTTTAAAACTCAATTGTTAATTGTATGGCTAGCGCCGAAGAAGAGATTATAGTGTTTGCGTGTATACGCAGGATATGAATTTATTCCGCATCTCTTGGTACAATCTTCATGGGAAACGCTATAATCGCATTGCATTTTCATGTTTTCAGTGACCTTGCCTGGATTCGCTATTTTGTCCCGCTCAGCATTTTCCTGTTATAATCCTCCCTGAATGCCTTGTGCGAATGCCGCTTTAAAATTCGCGATAAATACAATTTGAAATTAGGTTTCGTGTTTGTTAACAGCAAAGTAATTCGCGCTGTGATTTTATTTGAAATTTTACGTTTATATCAATACCGCCAAAAAAATAAATCAGTATATGCAAATATCCTGCTCGAGGGAACGCAACGTTCGATTCGGGATTGGGTTTATCTTGCGCTTTCCCTTCCCGTTAATTTATTTACTTTTTGCTCTCGATTTGATTTTCTCCGCCGTGTTATCATCCTTCGCCGTACATTTCAATGCGGGCTTGCTCGTCTCTTAAAGGTATTTCCAATCAATACTTTGTATTCAAAATGTATCGGGTGCTATTTATTTGCGTTTACTGCGTATTTGCATATCGCTAAAAGCGTATTTATTTCTCATTATAATTCCGTACATATTTATGTTAAAGAGTGAATAATTTGTAGAAAATTTTAAACGGGCATTAGCATAATATACACGCTGTAAGAGAATAGGAAGCGCTGTAATTATTTTAAAGGGTTGACTCGTCTATAAATTACATTTTAATACCCTGCACCATATTGAATTTCGCTCCATGTGCGCGCTGCCCTGTTTATTTGCTTTTGGCTGTTATTTATTTTAGCAAAGAATAAATAAAATGGCGTTTTACAGCATAGGAAACAGAAGAGAACGAAATAAACAGTCGGCATTTCGTCCCGTGTAGTTTTGAGTTTAATGCTCTTGCACATTCTCTTTGGTTTGCTCCCGCACTAAAATCGCTCCCATTAGTAAGAAGCTCATTTGCCATTTGCTCTTTATAGCCAGCGATGAGCATTGTACGTATGTTTGCGAATCATCACACTCATTTTTGTTTGCTATCAGTTTGGCGCGCTTCTATTCAAGGTGCAGCGTAAATTTTATAGCCATTTGCTTATGCGTCAGTTTCCCCGTTGACATTTAACGTTGCGCCTCGATTCTATTTTGAATCGTGCGCGTGCATGGTAAGATGTAACTTCCGGCGAAAGTGCATCCGTGCTCGTTGGCGGCTGTGCGAGCTTGGAGTACATTAGTAAATATAGTTGGTGCGTCAAGAGCAACAGCGGTGGCGGCGGCGATGCCGGCGCATTGTTGCTGTAGTAACGATATGTGCAAGAGGACGCTTTCAGCGTGATAATGGCCTGCAGATAAATGTGCTCGTCGTGTCTCTCTTGATGTTGCTCCAGCGGCAGCTGTTGGTGTTACTTTTTACGCCGCTTCGTCAGCTTCAAAGAATAAATACGTTTTCATCCCCCGTATACTTTTATTCCAACATAGTATGAAACTTATTTCCAACTTAAGAGCAAAATGCTTTTATGGTGTCACTTGATCATGTTAGCGAAATTACACATGGGCACCTAGATTCGAGTGGGGTAAAAAATAGGTCATGTTTTCAATTAGTTAAAGTGAAGAAAAATCAAAGCAAAGCAATGTATCATGATGTGGGGGCACATGAAATGAAATTGAATTCATTAGATGATTCACGGTGTAACTTCATGAATTAATTTGGGCAAGTTTGGTGGAATGTGTTCAAATTTATGTTCAATTAAATCAAGCGTTTCATATTTATTGATGTCCGTGCTAATATCGGCGGCAAGGTCGGCAATTATGGGATTGTTTCTCCAGCTTGGCGCGAGCACACGAAGGCAATAAATTGCACAATAGAGTGGAAGTGCGCCCCTGCGAATTATTTAATTAAAAGTCAGGTCGCGCGCCGCACATAATGCGATAAAATAGTGCAACTTCAATACGCGCCGAAGCGTGCGCCTTGACTTCATTTCGTACGCTCCGTGTGTCGTGTATCTTCTTCGTATAGCGGGTGTTTTCAATGCGAATTAATCAATTATCGTCATGCTGCGCGTTTTTCGGTCCGCGTGCATCGCGTTATTAGCATGTCATGTCGCGACGCCTTCAATTTGTTTGTCAATGCCAATGCAATCAGTCTGCCGCTCTCCAGCGTCTAATCTAATTATAATTAGAAGTCGGGCAGCTCTACTAGATCAAGTTCAAAGATAATTCAATTGAGCGGTGTAAAAAAATAGTTTGAACATACACGCTAGTTTACACAGTATTTGCGAGCGCAGATACCTCGTACTTACGTGCGAGCGCGCGTGTTGATCGTGTTATTTCGCAAATGAGTTTTTGCTCTCATAAATATTCAGCGCGGTTGCGGCTTGAGAGTGCCCTATGTGCAGCGGCGTATCTCAGAACCGCCCCTACCGTCTCGTGGTTAACGCTGTGTACTCTATTCGTAGACGTGATGCATTCGCCGCATTCGAGCATGCCGCGTAAAGACAGCTAATTAATTTGATTAAGGCGAGTTCGGCGGTGCTCCGCCGTCGATTTTACATAATACGAGGCGCAATCTATAAGGCGACACCCTGTTTCAGGCGGGAAATTGCGAAGCGGCGGCGGCGACGGCTGAACGTGTTGAACAGCATTAATATCCTTTCTCTTCAGTTGCCTTACCAGCCATCGATTCTTTTCAAATTCTTATTGAATTTATTTGCATGTGCAAGAGCACGCCGAATTCAATTTTGCAATTGAATATACCACTTGCCAAGTACTTCAAACACTTGCGATTGTCATTTATAAATTGCATTCGAATGAATATCTCTCCACCCGCTAAAGAATATTCTTATGAAATTTTCTGTTGGGGCATTGAATTGATTTCTTTGAGTTTGCATCGTGTGGTTTTATTATTATTATTACGAGAGCGTCAAATTTCATTTATTTTAACTGAGGACTCGAAATGATTGTGTATTCGATGCCATGTCATAACAGAAATAGTTCCACTGTGGACCAATTGTGTGTATTCGCTTTGTACGCCTTTGGCACGCGTCTTCAAAGGAATAGTTCCACCCCCGTCTTCGTTGCAACACTAAAACAAAAGTAAAAAAGAAAATAGCTGCTTGTCTTTGGCGCATCCAAAAAGAAGAAATGAATAAGAAAGAGGAGCATTACGTTTCGTAGAGAAGTACAATAAATACTCGGAAGCAAACGATATTGACACTTCCCTTGAAAAAAAACACAATACTTTTTCCGCTATTGGCCAGTAACTGATAATTATTCCACGGACACTTCTCGTATTACTTATTGAACACTAATAAACCAAGCGGCAAAACGTTCCGACTCGCAACCCTATAGTGGCCAAACTTCCGCGAAGTTTATCCGATAACAATTGATTAAAAAAGATGCGGTTTTTATTGCTCGGAACGCACATAAAATATGGAAGCGCAAAGTGATGATGACACTTTCATAGCCGACACGTTTTTCTTCCCGAATTGTTAGTTTTCCCACATAGCAGTCGAATGCGAAGTAAACTAACTGCTGAGAGGCGGGTGAATGCATGAAAGTTTAACACGGCTGAGGCTTCCCTTGTTAACTTCCAACTCGGGCGGTGGCAATACGGAGGCGCACCACATCTATCACTTTTGCTGCGGTTTGTGGCCGCTTTGGGTGCCAGCGATCTAAGTGTTTCCATATAGTTTTGAACGTCTTGCACGCCAAGAAAAGCACGTCCTAAGCGTTTCGAAATCAATTACCATCATTGTACTTTTCGCGCTTTAGTTTAACTTTGCATTCCTGTTCGAAGTGATTCACAAAATGCACACGAGTGCTAATTGCTTATTGTTCACAGCTCAAAACTTTTGTACATTCCTTGACAGTTAATGTCAGGATTAAGAGGGAATTAGGATTGTTAAAGAAATTTCCATTGGGAGCGCGGTAATTCACCATTGAGAAAATGATTTTTGTAATGACGCTTTGTACGCCTTTGTATAAACTTTCCATGTCTTTTCATTCGAAGAAAATTTGAAACTTTCTTGCGTGTGACAGTGAATGATGTTAAGTAAAAGAATTGACAAAATAATCAATGTACACAACTATTACCAAGCGGCAATTTCCATTGGCACCTTGCACAAACCGAACAAATAAACCACGATAATTTAAGCAAAAATTCCATCAAAGTTTTCCAATTTAAATTTGCACATTGGAAATGCCTGTGGAGAGCATGCAGCGTGCTGCAGTGTTGGTTCACGGAGCATAAACAAGAGTCGAGAAGTTAGCAAAAACTGTCGTAATTAAGACGCATTTTCTTAAGGTAACAATGATGTTGCTTCTAGGCACGACGGAAGTTATAACAAAAAGGAACGGGCGTAATTAGGGTACTGAGGAAGTTCGTAAAAATTTCCATTATCTGTGTGCTAATTAACATGCCTCGAATTTGATACTTTCACCCCTTGCTATGTGTAGCATTGAGATACGCAAATTATTCCTGCTTGCTTGCGTCAGAATGCTGTTAGTCTTCACTAATGAAATCGGAACACAGATAAGATATGTGTAGTCAAAGAGCCCCCGAAGCAGCTGCGAACATTCACACGAACTGTTGAAATCTATCATTTTAATAAGGAAGTTCCTAAACACGTCGATAACTTTTTCTGTTGTATTTCATATTAAATTTTATGAAAGCTGTTTTTACCGACCCACACGAATTAGATTATCGGTAATTCAGATATTCGCTAATATTTGTTTTGACACCCTCGTAAATATCGAGGGATGTTATCATAATTTGCAGCATGTCCAGGGAGAATAAATTCCACGAAGCTCGAAATGTTGTCATATGTTCCCCAAATTTGTGAAGTATTCCGGAAGAGTTGGTATTAACTCATTGGCGGAAATGGGGTAATACGATCAATGAAATTATTGAAAAAACGAAATTCAGTTGGGTTCGAATGAAGTCAATGCACAAACGTCGGGCACGTGTCGATATTAGACGAGATTGATTAATATTTTATCGCTATTAAATTATCCTCCTCGTGTGTCCATTGTCGATGGATGATAAATTAATTAAACTTGATTGATGATTCTGCACTACGCTAATAGATTTCACGCACGAAATAATTCAAAATAAAATTACGTATCCAACTGGTATATTTAACGAGCTGGCCGCTCTCTTGCGCACGCACGAAACGTGAAAACTATATGCGCTGATAACGTTTTAATTGCGCGCACTTGGTGGAAATTGAAAATTTCACGTAACAAACTTTTGCTGGGAACATAAATTTATCTAGTTTGCGGGAGAGCGCGGAGGCGCGCAAATGGAAAACGATTTATGCCTTCATTAAAACATTCTAAACGTAAATTTAAAACTCGTGCCGTTCAAGGATGAGTAGCACTCGAGGAAAGTCTCGGCGGAAGATTTCAATATCAATCGTGGTGCAGAAAGAAAGTTATGCGTTCGCCGGCTGTGACCTCGCTGCTCCCCCGCAATGTCATTCGCTCACGCTTCCACTCGACTTCGTCTCAGCTAAATAAACTGCATCGGAGGGTGGCAGTCGTCGTTGTCGGCGACGGCTACGGCGGCGGCAGTCGGAAACTTATTACGGAGCAATTTGGCTCCAATGCGCCACTCTTCAGCTAACTAGTTTCGGATTCTCTTGGACTTAGAACCGGCGCCTCGGATAATAAACGAAACGCTTCCAACGCTAACTTGTATGCGGCTCAATTGTTCCAGCGGCGTGGATTTTGATTGCAAGCGAATTAATTGTATTCAATCAGAAACACTCATGCCAGACCTGTACGTATAATTCCCTGGATTATTGGGGATGTATTCATGAAACAGCGATAAGCTCTAATCATTTACAGATGCATTTAAATGCAAATTGGGCGTTATTTGAATTGTTAATAGTTTATCGCCAAAATGTTGTTATTCACATAATTTAAATATAATGAAATGCTATGAGATATTTATTCGCGGAATAGCAAGAGAGTTGCAAAAACATTGCAATTCTTTGAATTCCATTCAATTTCTGACTTGATATTTCTGACTCCTTGAAGTCGTTTGCAATAAAGGGCGACAATCGTCTAGGAAACTAAACAGCGCGAGTAAATTTATCTAAAATTAAATTTTAGATGATTTCATTTTATTTAATATATTCTGAAATTCTAAGGATTTCCTTGAAGTTAGTTAACTATTTAAAGTAAATAGAATAAATAAAAGGTTGGACTAAACATATGTGAATGGGAAGAAGTTATAAATTTATTCTTTACGAAAGATTCGAACAAGCATTTAAGTCGTAAATTACAGCAACCAGGAAAAAGTAGCTCTTGTTTTAATATGCAAAATAATTGCTTGCAGTACACTCTTGGCTGACCCGCCTGAAAGGTCGTAAACTCGTGCGAATATTCATTAAACAGCAGCGATAAAACACTCCTATTTGCGACACTGACTATCTTTATTAACGAAGAGTATCCGTGCGCGTCGATGGAGGCCTTAAATTTATTGGTCGTGATTTATTTTCAGCTTCCCCCTTTTATATTCAGGGGAAGCTATCCCGAAACGCACATTGAACTTTTTATTATAAATTTCTTTATTCCGCGCACTACACGAATTGCCTCTTAGCGATTTAGAGAAATTAGAAATAATAGTGAATGACGAGGGTCGTAATCATAAAAGTGCAATTCATTACTAATAAGAGCACATGCGAATGCGAAGGAATGTGCTCGTAATTTGTCGTATTGCGGCTTCCCGTCAACGAATAGCTTTTCGTTTGATTGTCATCTAATTAAATTTTCTTCCGCAAGTAAGAGTGTGTTGTACAACACTGGCAAAGCCGTGTGAGCCAAGGGCTTTTATTATTTCGATGCTTCTTTGTATTCGAGTACTGCACTTTTCTTGCGTACTCTCTTGAGAATTTACTAATTTTAATTAAATGGTTTTAATTGAATGTTTGTTTTCTTCACGCCCTCAGCTGCCAACAAAATATTTTCAAAACTTTACACATAAGAAATATCTTGTCTTTTTTCTTCGCGTTCTCGTTGGGCGTAATATGATGAAAGCTGCGCATATAAAACTAAACAACTGGAGCACATAAGATTTAGCAGAGGTACTAAAAATATCCTTTTACATGATCTATTCTCGAAGACTTGTTTCGAACATAGACCTTCGTAATGTGGCCGTTTGAAGTCGCCTTTTATGAGGGCAAAGAAAATACTTTTCGTTGGGGATTCAGGTGTATCACACGGTCTAAAATACAAAAAGGGATTTAGACTAGAAACGCATAACCCTAACAGGCTTCAGCATAATGCGTGTCACAAGGGATTTCATCCCCTCAGTGCGTAAGCCTTCAGGAATCCGCGTTTGTTCACTTGCAGAATTGCAGAGTATTTCTTTCAAAATGAGAATAGAAAAGATTTCCGCCGCGCGTACTGTATAATAACGAAAACAACTCGACGCATGTTGCGGTTTCCAAAAGCTTGGTAAATAATTGGGATTTTCTTTAGTTGCTACATTTATTGCAATTTTATGTTGTTACCAGCCCGCTATCCGGATTTTGAAATATTTAAAGCTAACACTGGATAGCTGACTTTTATAACCGCAAGCAAATGTTGGCGGCCTCAATACGCTTGATGTACAAAACGAGGAATACAATATGCATGATAACGGTATGCGGTGGTGGCATATTTCAACGTGCGATGCGCCCCGCATATTATTGGCATACGGATGCCGGAACCGATTTCTTCCTCAATATGATCCCACGCGGGAAACGTCAGTGTACGTAATTTTCGAATTTCCATTTCATTAAATTCGCTCTCCTGACTGACACGGATATTCAAAATCTTTTCATGGAAACGCTCACGCATATAGTTTTGCAGGTTTTGAGATAAAATTGAATGAAACACGAGCAGCTATCGCAAAATATTATAATTTCGTTTTATGCAAATGAAGCCTCAATACAATTGAAAACTCGAGTTTTACGGTGCACTGAATTTAATTAAATGTTTCATATTATTTTATGGACTTTAATATCTCTATAAAAAACTATGATTTCGTAATTTTATGAGTTGTTACTTTTAATTTCCTGTTTGTTCAATACGAATCCATGAAAATTGCTTGCTGTAAATCAGATTTTGCATTGAATTGAGTTTAAATATTCCATCATCTTTCAATTTATCCTTTTCGACTTCTGGTTCAGGTTTATAATTTTTTAAAAAGTAGGTCAAAATTTCTCACGTAAATATTTTCATCCTCCTTAAATCCCACGTATTTTATCAGTCGACATGAATTGATTATTACGTTTTAATATTGTTATAAAGTTCTTAGAAATTTTCAATGCAGCCACAATTTTTTATGTAAAAGGATTTTTAAAGATATTTAGTATTATAACACATCAATTTTTAAAGATTAGTCTCCATCAATTTTCGTTGTCAAGCTACGCTAATATTTTCACTTTTTAGGGTAAACGTAAACGCCTTTCTAATATGCAGGAAATTGAGTGTTTTATCCTTGAAAAGTGATATAAAGTATCCCGAAATTTATGCTTTTAGGGTTCTTGCAAGTTAAACAAAACTTTTGCCTTCGATTAAAGATGAGGGAAAACCTTGGGCTCTGTCAATATGCAAATGGTGTGCTTTTATTGGAAAGTTTTTGTGTTTTGTTTTGGTTTTTATGGCCGTTGTGAACGATGCAGAAATATTGATTGTCCTCTTTACAGTTTGAAGATGCTGTTGTTTGTTCGGGCAAAGCCAATACCAGAAAATTATTTAAATGTGATTCCAAATAAGACGAGAAAATGTTTTCTTTCGCTGCTCAATTTTCTTTTCTTCGCTAAACGTTATGTCGCTTTAATGTCATGTGCATAGTAAGTAATATTTTTAGTTTTACACAAATTATTAATTAGTTGGAAACTTTAACGTCGGAAATAGCTGCAGTAATATTGAATTTTAATAAAGCCTGACGTCAATAGAAACTACTCTCAAACAGGCAATGCGGGAAATCGACTTCTCTAACTTCTTCAGTATTCATATCATTAATAGTTGGGGTCGTTTAATTACGAGGCATATAATTCAACTCGGCAAAGTAGTTCTCAACAAGCGTGTGTGGAACTTTGTTTGCGCGTTGGGTAAAATATTGTGGGATATGTAGATTGGTAGCATAAAAATTGCTCTCGTAAAACAAATTTAAAACTTTGCGTTTAGCAATTTCATCAAAATTGGAAATTGGTTTATTATTGGTCGCGGCAGCGGCAGATGTGTGTTCCGGGGGGAAACAACCTGTTACGTTAGGTCCTAACGTGGGATATCCCGGATGTCGCGGGGCAATACTCGCAGCTTAACCTGTGCGAAAGACAAAAGCCGTTTTTTCCCGATAGCTAATTCCCGATATCAGCGAAAGATGGTCAATGATTCGGACAATTACGAAATCTGTAGCGTGCACGAGAGCAACTATGTCGAGTTGTTTATGCGAAAACGATACGCGCGTTCGAAAATAGCGGATAATTACCAGGTGGAAAAAAGCGATTCGCAAACGAGGGCAGGCCTTGTGATTGACGAGGACAGTGCGGCGGCGGCAGCAGCGTCGGCGGCGGTGGTGGAAGTGGCAGTGGCTGGTGGTGGTGGCAGTGCACACACGCGGCACCTGTGCTGGGGGCAGCTGGGGAGCGTGCGCGAACCTCTTGGCGCGAAGTGCGTCCTCGCCGCCACGCTGTTGATCGATATTCCAGGCCCGATATAACAGTCACTGCAGTCTTCCCCGGACCTGCGTCCCTTGCTGGCCGCCACTCGCAAGCGCTTCCATAAAATACACACTCGTATCACACACGCTCTTTCTCCGATCAAACGAACGACCGACCGACCAGCGCGCGACACCATTCAATCAAAGCACCGAAACGCATATGTTCTAACCCTTTAGCGGCGAGCGTAAAAACGCGACGCATCCGCCGCAACGTCGCGCACTAGTCAATTTCTCCCGGTGCGCGCGCGAAATTCATCCCCGGAGTGCGCGATCTGCCCACCTGCACTGCAATTCACGTGAGTCGCGTAACCGCTGACAAACCCTGTGTGCTCCGCGCCAACGTGGATTAAACGCTGCCGTTGCCAAATTAATCGTATTGCAATCAGGTAACAAACACACTCGCTATGCATCATCGGCTTGCTTTGCCGCGCGCTCACGAACGTGTCCCGCAATAATCGCATGTCAATGTCGATGTCGCTGCGAAATTGATTTTAATTTGCTAATTGGTTGCGCGCATTGCGTTAATTATATTTACTTGTTGTGCAAGCGTGCTTCACGCGACACATTGATATTCATTCGGCCCACACGCAAACAAACCACTGCAGCGTTCAACAAATCGCAATTATGCATCATATTGTTCGATCGTTTATTGGAAGGCGCACGCCGGCTCAGAAAGAACGCACTGTGCGTAAATAACCACCGGCCAGAATGGTGTAACAAATTGGGAAATTTGCGATGAACTGTTTATATATAAACAAACATATCATATTGTTTCTATTATTGGACAAACATTTTTATAACGACGCTGCGAAGCCTGTTTATAAATCCGAAATCAAAACGAATTTATAACTAATAATATAGACGAGTAAAGTAAATCGACTAATTAAATACACACAAACATCATCAGCAAACAGCAACTACTTACTACGTACTACCCCACACGTTACAACCGCTCCGATGACAACCGAAAACAAAGCTACATTTGATAATAATTAATGCACAATAATAATAATTAATGAGATAAATAAATAAATAGTTTCGATCGATATTTGAAGCAGAATAATAATGATCCTTCAGTCAGCGTTAAAGTGAGTCGACTTTTCTTCTTCTAATGTATCATATCTATACGAGAATATCATCAACTATATTAAAACTACTAACTAAACATTTCAATATCTCGGTGTGATTTTCTTGATAATAATCTAAACGTAATTTTAATAGAGAGATATATTATATTACTAAAAACTAATTAACGCTAAATGTTGAAAAGATTACTGTTTTATACTACTAGTTGATAAACGAAGAGGAAGAAATAATTAACGCTAAGCTGCTAGCGAATTAAGATAACAAACAAATCCAAAGAGTGCTAATTTTAAATACAATTTAATACATACCTACCTACCAAATCGTATATATACATTATATATTTAAACGCTAAATTAACGTTCTCAAACGGAATCGCTCGTTTTCATCCACCTAACGAAACTAATTAAAAATGTGTGCGCTTCGTTCATCATTAGCTGGCAGTCGGCACATGAATGGAAAGGTAAGATTTTCGCTCTTTAATCATTGTTGGTAGTTTATTTGCATGCTGAAGCAGGTAAACAGCTCGTAATTAGTCCAATTAAATTTATTTTTACGCTAGCAACTTGCGTCGCAACATGCAAAACTGCAATTGCAACAAATAGAAACATTGGAGGTAAATTTAAAAGGTCAATTATTATCGTAATGCAACTTTTCATGTTTCATATCGTGCAGGTTTTAAATAAAATTATGCTTATGTTGCCAACTAACAAATAAGTTTGCATTAGTCGCATACAAATTCGTTAGAATACGACTTAAAACACAAAGCTACATTAGAAAAGTTTTCGTGTGCGTAGCGCTCCTAGAGGTAGGAAACGTTAGATTTCTTGTCATAATAAAGCAAGTTTGACTATGTTCCTGACATTTCTCTAACACGGCAGCGGATAACTTTATACAAATACGTGTTAATTTAGAAAGTTTCAAGATGTAGCTCGTAGCCAAGTCATGTTCCGTAAGACTTGTTACTTTATTAAGGGTATACGTTATGGAAGAAGTCGCATTTATCAATTTCAAGTGTAAAACAGACAAAGAAAAACCCCATCATCATTTAAATCAGTGTGAAAATATACATCGAAATAAAATTTGCATGTAATCCACTATTTGGAATTATTAATCCGATGTATTAAAAAGCCAAATAGTATTACTCGTTGGTGTGGATTAAATGTGAAATCCATCATACGGAAGTGAAAACTAATGGATTGCAGAGTGAATAAAATTGTGCACTGCTCAATAATGTAATCTCAAACAGAGGATGAACCAATATGAAAGAAATGCGAATAAGATTTGCGATAAAGACAGCGAAAATTGCATTGGCATTAGTAACGCAAATGGAGAAATGTCAAGGCCTGCAGATCGTGCGTTTTTTTCGTTCGCGTTTTCGCACACTGAAAATGCGAAATAAGCGCCTTTCTCTTTGAGCTACATATCTGATTATCTTTCAAAGAACTCGGGCAAAATGTGGTGCATTTGCAATTTTATTCCGGAGCGCCGCGCGCCGCTTATTGCTTCTATTTTTAATGGCAGTATTACGAGGCGGAGATCCGAGGAAAATTGCAATAATTAGGCGAAGAGTGATTGCATTACTTTGCGGATAATGTTAACCTAATCACATTTGAACGCAACACCGATTTTTGAAACAATGAGCAAGAAGTTAATTGCTTTTTCTCGGCATCACCACCGCCGACGCCGGTGCGCGCTTGTAACTTTTAAAACGTTGCGAACTAATATTGAGCGCGCTCAAGACCGAATGCCGGAAACACGCGCGGCTTGCAATGCTCTCTGTGCTTGCTTATGAATTGATTTATACGATCCAAGATAAATGTTGACTTTGTTCTTTGGGTTTTAATTCGTATGAAGCGGAGTATTTGCTTTCGCACGCGATGAGGATGCGGAAATAAAATTAAATCAAATTCAACAACAATGGGCTTTCATGCAAAACTCGACAATAAATCATTCATAAAATTAATAAAAGATTAGCTTCAAGCCTTTCCTGGAAGGGATGAAAATCTGATTTTGTGAGTATCTGGAGCGCACGCTGATTTTTAGGAGCAAAAATGCCCTTCACATTTATTCAACGTTTTCTAAAACTGATAAAAGTGGTAGTGGATGTAAATGCGGGAGTTTTATCCACGTAAAATGTGAGTGAATCCAGGATATGTTATAATTAATTCAAATTACCATTATAAATTACCTCAATAATTTATAACGTATCACAGCTAGCAGGCACAATTAACGCAATTTATCCTATAACATTAAAGCCACCATAAGGGTAGCTAATTATAGTAAAAATAGCGTAAAATTATCCTCGACGCGCATGTAGGTTGGGTGCTTATGACAGCCGCACGCAGCAGTTTTCTGCCAGTTATGAGCACATTTTTCCTTCCACCACATGAAAGCCGCCGCCGGTTCAACCATAAACTGCACGCGGTTCTGTTTCCTGTTGGAAATTATTCAACGGCAAGAAGCAACAACGTGCGCGCACGCCAGCGTTTGTCTCTTGTATATTTAAAAACAACATGCAACTTACGAGCAGAGGGTGGAATATTTTTACGCATCGCGCTCACTGCTTGCGGTCGCCGTGCATTTCTCCAGGGATGCGCTATTATCGCGCTCGGTGGGAGGCAGCAGCACAACCTCGCTGTTGCAGGACGGCGCACACACGCGGGTAGGACACGTTTCGTTCATTTCGCGATGTGCGCCCGCACTTTCGCAGCATTACTCACCCGACAACGCTGAATGAATACGCAAACAACTCTCGATGTATGTTCCACAGATGTAAATGACCGAAATTAACAATTAATCTTAATGGAAAATATTTGCGTTGTGCGAGAGGCGTTTGTTTGCCGAGTCCACTTAGCGATCCGGCGACAATTTCCTGTATTATTTAACGACTTAAATGAATTTCAGCAAGCGTAATGCGGTTGTGCATCCAACAATTAAATTTATTTACTTACGTTCACGTTTCCATGATGACTTTTGGTTTTGTTGATTTTTTATATGTGCGGAGAAATGGGACATTATAAAAAATACATTTCTAAACAAAAATGTCGCTATCGTAATGATTTTTGTGTTTACGCCGTCTGATTTATGAGCAGTTGTTATCATTTTTTCGTCAACTACATCATAAACTGTTTTTGCTGTGACGCACCCATTCGCAATGATAAATTGCAAGGCACTCTCTCCCCGGGTGCGCTGTTCGGGGATTTGCATTTTTTCGGCCAAAGAAATGGACATTTGCGGCGAGGAAATAAGCTTATTCAAATCCGTATGAATTGCTTATTTACTTTCCATCTAGTTGCCATTATGCGTCTGCCAAATTGCGGATTAAGGACAAAAGAGCTGCAGACGTAACAAGGTGCTGGGGATGGGAATAAGAGATAAAAGTCAGGACGCGTCGGCGTATGTGCACGCAGGATGCGCTCGAGGGGTTGGAAGGGATGCACTGGCGTGGAATAATACGTCAGCCGAGCGTTAACAAGACTCCTTCGACGCTTACTTCTTCTTGGCTTGGCATGCTCTTCGCCTGCACCGAGTGCGCTGACGCTGACTGGAAAACAGGCGCGCAAAGGAAGGACGAAAAAGCGTAACATTCTGCGATGCTTAGCCTTCATGCTATCTTTAAAGTTGTATCAAATATCATCCACTCTTGAACGCTAATAGCGTTTTTCGTAGAATATTTAAAATGAATTAGAGCGCTACATTAAGGACAACTTTATTAAAGGATGGTGGGGGAGTGCCTTAAAAGAGTTTTATGCTCGTAACTAATTTCCATCAAAGTTGTAAGTAGATTGCGCGCACGAGGTATTGAGGTGCGGATTAATGTGCAAGTACTCCTGCTGCTGCTCCCGCGGTTGAATATCCTCTATATTTAGATATTAATCGTGATTATTAATGGGGCCAACATGACACCCCCGTGCGCGTCATTGTGCAGTGCACCTCAGCATATGCGGATAACCACCGACGAGCAATCAAGAGGCGTCGGGGGCAAGAATCTGGTGCAAGTCAAGTTGCGGTCGCGCATGATGCATCATACGCCATGCAAAAGGACGCCCGAGTGGGCCAACGTGCATGAAAGGAAATTGCAAACGGCGGCATGTTTTATCGATTAACTTGTCTGAGACAGGTGGTAAATATTTTCCGACGTGTCAATTTATTGCTTCCACCGCCATATGTTTGAGGCGTTCGCGTCCTTTGCATAAATCATGCGGAGACTTTTGCAAATATCGCCGCACGAGGTTGACGACAAGATTTACACTTGTTCTCGGAGCGACAATAAGAAGGAAAAACAATCTTTCCCTGTATTTTTCCTTTGTACTACAGCAGTGTAAATTGCAAGATTTTGAAGATAAACAAGAAAATTCGTTTTCCGCGGAAGATGAAGCCCAATTTTGGAGTTTTCCAGTTTGTATTGCAATAGAGCTTTGAAAGTTGAAACGAAAGTCTTTAGCTAATATAAATTCTGATTTTTTGGTATTTTCAATGAATTCATGTAATATTTGTATTATTTCTATAGATATTTAAAATGTATTTTTAATAACTGTACATTTTATTGTCATAACTGCCTATTAATTCGTAAAATATTTACACGCGCTCGTTATTGTAACTATTTCCATTTGATGGTATGTCGTATTTAATTTAAATCGACAGTGAACATAACTAAAATTCCATTTGTCATTCCTAATAAACATATAATATTCACATTTCGTTTGAATGTAGTGTTCATGCGCAGTTGCTGCCTGTAATAACATCGAATTCCTATTCGCGAAGTCCATAAAAAATATGAGGGGAAAAGTAATGCAAACCAACCAACGCTGCCGGATTCGGGATTATCATTCTGGTGGCTGCTTTAAAATATTGAAATTTCTGCTACTTTTCCAGCGGGTTGTCTCGCTGTCATACCGAGTGTCGGATGAAGTCTTATTTTTTTACGGACTACATACCTGTCTGCAGAATTTTTTACATACCCCTTAGATATCTTCGCTTTGCGCGCCTTACGAACTGAATAAGTAACATTCTGTCATCCAGATATTCTGCATTTTCTCCGCAACGAATTTGCGCAATGTGTAATAAAAAAACGGTTCGTCTTTATCTATTTTCTGCAGCGGGTGAATGTGCAATGATGAACTTTTACGATACGCCGATATTAGACCGTTGTAAAATGTTTATACTATCGCGGCGAACATGCACAGCTCATTTAATTCGACGTTAATGAAACGAACATGTCTGATAGCGCTACAGATAGAACACTAATGAAGAATTAATTGTGGTCGTAACACTTAGCTGGGATTTATTTAAAGCCACCGGACGTACTAAAAGTCACTTTACTAGCGTCTCGCAGCCTACGTGTACAATTTAATTCATTCATGAGGTGGCACTTACAGGTATTTCATTTCGTATTCAATATTTCACGCCACCGATAAATTTATACACGTTTCGCCACTTGAATTTAAGCAAGGCGCGCAAAGAAATTAGATGTAAATTTCATCGTACAATGTAGCTTCTTGCGTCGTTGGCGATGCGTCTTATGCTATTATACACTGTCTTCTTCGTTCGTCTTTTCAGCCGCTTTAATGTGATTAAATTTTTTCAAGCATCTTTAGCATTTCATTTTTTACGTCGCGCTCGTAAATTTTGAGATGACGAAGGACGAAGTGACACTGTATATTATTATGTTTCCTCTTCACACCTAAACGCCGCGCGCGCATTGATACTATCAGTGAAAGATATATTCGTTCTGATGATTTCCGCATTATGATGATGTTCGCATCAATGGCTAGTAAATCACAATGGAAACGTATTTGAATAAGATGAAGGCACAAATTGGCGATTCGCACAAATCAATTTTTCCGCACCAACGAGTAATTGAAAACATAAATTGCGCTGAATGCAAGATTTATCGACGTTTATGGCCGGACATAAATTTTTCTTTATTTTCCAAGTCCCTGGCGAGCATCCTCGGCGCAAAAAAAGAAAAATACTACACGGGGACGCCTCACGCGTTGGCCACCACATAATTTTCGCTATTGTATTCCTTTAGCAGAGCATTGAAATCTTTACGATTCCCAAGAAAACTATTTTTTCGCGAGGCTTAACATCTTTATGATACGTCTACTCCAAGCAAACTTGAACAAATTATAAAGCATGTTAGAGAATATTCACTCCACTCACTTCTTCGTGGTTTTGATTAGACTATTTTTAAATAAGACTGCAAAATACCATTGAACTTTCATAACAAGTTTAGACAAGAATTAATTGCTTGACGAAGGACTGATAATGGAAGGCCAAACACAAAAGAAAGTGAACTCGGTGAATTCGTTTAGTTTAGCCGACAAAATCCTGAATTTCATTAAAAAGTATTCAACTCGCGAATGGCAGAAGTGCGCTACTGGTAAAATGCGAAGCGAGCAAAGTTTGTCATTAAATGCAAAGTGTTGGCAGCGAGCTGACAAACTTGCATACAATGCCACACCGACAGCACTAAAGAGCAGTAGCCGCCGAATTCATGTTCGTTTGTTAGTTTACGAATTCTTTCGCATAAACACAATTGTCCGCCACTATATAATTCGTAATCCAAACCATAAACATTCGGGTTTATTATGACTTCTTCAATCCGGGAATACTTGAATGGCAATCAATATTGGTAGGATTTCAGTTGGGCACCCTTTTGCTGACATTTGCAATTACCCATCGCGGGTGACGCGTGGAGAGCTGAATCGAAATGAAGACTTTCGTATCTATTATTCAAATGATATTCGAAGGCCGCTTTGACTTTCAGATGCCTTAAGAGCTTAATCTAAATTGTCCCGTGTCAAATGTAAATGAGCTTCACTTGCATTAAGTGTCGTACCCTTCAAAAAACTATACGCTAGCAGCGCAAATTTGAGCGCACTCGCGGATATCGCATTCGTTAGCAAAAGTTGGTAATTGCTAATTATAAAATCAAGCCACGGGGCACGAAGCGACGTTTATATACATTCCGGGAATTGTTTTATTATTTGCGCATTCATGAAACGCACGTAACAACTTGCGCATATCTCTCCTCGGGGAGTTTTATTTTTATTGTTTCCACTTTTTATATTTGTGGCAGGTTTGTTGGGTGAGAATTTTTTCATACATTGTACTTGTATTCATATTTCTTTGCGAAGAAGAGTTGGCTAATATTGAGGTTGACGGACGTCATCCGCACAAAGAAGCAACTTTAATTTCAACTGCGTTCGCATCCACTTTGTACAAATTTGTTTTCCTTGGGTTTTTCGCGCGACGTGAACGGAAACATTTTTCGTTTTTCTTCGTTCACTTGAACATCCATCAAGCACCCAGCGATATCTTGCATAGGCGGCTCAAGGGAAGCTCTGTGTTTGCGGACAATGGGGTCAACACGCGTCAGGGTAGAAACGCGGGGCTAATGTCAGAGATTAACCGGCAAGGCACGAATGGCTTCAATAATAGCCGGTCGTGATTCATGTCATATTCGCCCAACGAGTTGACGCGCTTTCATCAAGCTTCGGCGTTTTGATGAAACTATATAGCGAAAGGGTTGCTAGCATTCACGACTGGTGGTCGAGAAAAAATTGGGATATTTGTGTTTGCGCCGCACAAACTCAAACAATTCAATCTGATTGAGTTTTATCCGAGTTGAGTTACTCTGATTACACGTTATAATATAATATTGAGTTGCAAATATGTATTTAAGTGATTGTTGGCGGTATCAGCCGAAATGTACTGTTCGCAGGTGCATTGTGCACGAACGCGCATGAATTGTCCTTTGCGAGTTCCGGTTTCGGTTTGTTTCAGTCCTGCGAGCATCCACATAATGTATCTGTTATAGACAAAAGGTTGCTGTTCGCTGTTGTTGCGGCGTGCATGTTGGCGGTGATATATCTTACAGTGGCCAACAGAAGCTCGCATTCCATTCTCTCGATATTTTACATTGCGCATTCGATGCTGCTCGCAGGTCTGAAAGGCTTGGGATACCAGAGAGCGAACATGGCGTACGATATTGTACATTTGAATAATGCGGCGTTCTGTATGTGGCTGCTGTGTGTGCATCGCGTAAGAAAAATGCTACTTTTTTATTATACGCCTGCCATAAACGCACATGACGCTCGACCATGATGAAAGTCAGCGAATTACAATGCAAGAAGCGCGCACTCAGCGGCAGTGCGCCGCATACTTTAACACAAATATTTACACACTTTGTGACGCTGCCGCCGCCGCCACCGCTCGTCATTTGGAAAAGCGAGGTCGCTTTGGAATTGCTCCAGATGGGCAATTAACATGCATCAACCCGTCATCGAAACGTCAAGTAACACTTCACAAGTATTTGCTCAAGTTTCGGAGCAGTTTGCGTTGTACGTGTCCTAACGACTATCCATTAGGATTATTACGTTAAATTTAATGTCGATTAGCAGAGTGCGTCTCCCTTTTTTGCGCACTTTAATTTTAATGCGCGCCTGAGATTTAATGCGGATTTCACGTGAATGTCTATCTCGACGCGCTGAGTGCATTGCTCATCCTTGAAAGGACGAAGTCGAGATATTGCAGGGTTGATGCATTAATGAATCTCCATTGGAATGCTGTGTTTATTTAGTGCATGTGGCATAGAATATTATTGGCAAAGTTTGACGGCTGATTGAACTTGAATTACTGTTTGGGTTGCAGATCTCGTCGCTGGTGGAGACCCATGGGAGTGCTGGCGGTTTGCGCGCGTCGGCTGTGGCCCGCGTGGGTCAAGCGGTGAACGTTGCAGTCGACAGATTTGTCACTGTCGGTGAAACGATCGCCGATGATTACGTGGAGGTCCGCCAGGGAATGTTCGAGGCGTGCAAGGAAGCCCGACAAGCAGGTAGGATTTAATTGACTTTATGATTTAGCCCCCTATAACGCTAAGTGATTTGCAATGCATCCATCCGCAAATGCTACAAATCCCAACAAGTTGATCATGCTCTGCTAAATATGCAGTCTACCATTACTAAATTTGTTAGGATATTGGAAGGGTATCAAAAATAATCCTGTGACGGCTTCAGTATATGCGAATGGCGCCATATGCATTTGTCACATGCTGTTCTGTTTTTACTAACATGTTTGCTCGCCAGGCTAGACTTTCTAGTACCAAAAGTTCCTCTAACGATTCGGCGGACTGTTATTAGTCCACCCATGTCTAGTTAATTAATGAATCTCGCACGAAAACATATTTCACGGCAATTTTTCTTTGACTTATTAGTTAATGAACTCAACTGTGCCCTTTGACAAGTGCAACTAATATTTGCGCAACGGACAGAGGCAGTAATCTTTGTCTGCATTTGATGTGCAAAATTTGTATAAAAAAGTTAATTAAAACATGGAATGCAATTAGGCGCAGTCAATGTCATCTCACCTCAGTGTATTTTTACTTTGAGTGAAAACAAAGTGCAACATCCTCCAGGTTTAATTAAAGTTTACCGCGGTGAAAAGAAATAATGAATTTAATTAAAGAACCATTAATCAAATTCTTTTAAAATGGCCCCAGCGTGCTGCGCGTTAACTACTCTCGCTGCATCATTAAGTAAACTTCCAGTCAAAAAGTGTCCTTCTTGAAATGAGATTCATTTATAACTTTGGCAACAGTTGTGCTCATTCAGGAGCGCCCTTGATAGCGTTTTGCTTTGCAAATGAGGTGCAAACACTCGCCGGTAATCTCCGTAATAGCGTTAATAAGTTTTCTGCTTGTTTTTCGTGCTATTGAACGAGCCACGTTAATGATGTTGTTCCTTTTCAGGGAGTGCAATCGAGCGCATCTGCGAGGAGGCCGACGTAGATGTAACCTCGGATCGAACGACATTAGTTAGAGAAGCGCGATGCCTGCTGGGAGCAATTACAAGGGTGCTTTTACTTGCTGACATCGTCGTCGTCAAGCAGTTATTGCTGGCGAAAGACAAAGTGCGTATTTTTTGTGCAAACTACAATCGTCACTCGCTTCGTATTATTCACGCGGTACGCGTGTTTGTTTATTTATTCAGGTGCAGCGCAGCTTAGATAGATTGGAATCCGTGAACAACTTTACGGAGTTCGTGAAAGCTTTCAGTCACTTTGGCGCTGAAATGGTGGAGTTGGCGCATCTCACCGGCGATCGGCAGAACGATCTGAAGGATGAGCGGCGGCGAGCTCAAATGGCAGCCGCTCGACAAGTGCTCGAGCGTTCGACGATGATGCTGCTAACAGCGAGCAAAGTAAGTGCTCTTTCCAAACAAATATAGGAAATTTGAGGATCCCCGTTCCTCGAGTGTAACACAAACTTGTTACGTTAATCCTTTATTATCGGCTTAGCATTGCAATCACGCGTCGCCGCGCCATTCCAATCCGCGCGATTTTGAAGGATACAGATTTGCAGATACGCATTAATTAATTCATTAGCGAGTATTACAAACATGTCTCATGATTAAACTCTTTTATGTTGGTTGATGTCATCATGAATAAATGTAGAACAATCGGCACATCACCATGTATACATTAATGTAATATTGGTCATTACATTCAAATGAATATAAATGAACGATGTGTGTTATGGCAGATTTGAATTTTAGGGTAAGACACGTAATTTCCCCCCATCGATAATTCACAATATAGTAGCCAACGTACGTACGTAGCTCGCATTTCGCAGTTAATAAATCACACTCTGCGTTAACGAGCTCCGGCTGATTTTTTCCAATAATAAATAAAAGTGATGCTCTTTACGAGTGTGTAATTTCGATCTCGGTGGATATATGGCGGCTGTCAATTATCGGAAAAACGTAAGGATAATGTGGCTAATTTGTTTTGGTGACGGTTTTTGCAGACGACACTCCGACATCCGGAGAGTGCGACTGCACGAGAAAATCGGGATACGGTTTTTTGCCAGATGCGACGCGCGATGGACCTCATTCATTTCGTCGTTAAGGACGGAGTACTAAATTGTACGGTTGATGCTTCGCCGCCGCCGCACAAGGAAGACCTGGACATTGATCGCGGCACGTTTTACTCGTGCATGAGGAATTTCCAGCATCTACTTGAATTAAGTCGCGTCACATTAGGTATGTGTGCTTAGCACGCGTGTAATTTGTTAGCTTGTAAGTAATGGAGATGCTACTGTTTAGACGGTTCGTGCCATGATACACTGTCGAGCGCTTTAGACGCAGTACTTGAACGAACTCAGGACTTCACAGACAGTGCCTATACAAGTCATGAGCATCGACAGGCTATCTTGGATACTAGCGACCGCCTTCGAAACGAATTGGACCATTTAATAGGATTATACGCCAACGTGGTAAGTGAGTGAGAGTGATAGTTAAAAAGTTGGCCGAAATTCAATTAGCTACAGCACGCGTGCCCACTGCATCTTTTAAACTATCAGCCAGCTACCCGCAGCTGATAATTCCATTCGATCCTGATTTTCATCAACATTACGTGCGTCACATAAATACTTTTCGTTGATTTAGATGGGATTTGAAGGAGCTGCCGATTGTCCGGAACTTGATTCATGCGTTTCAGCGACGCTGAGCGCTGCCAAAGATCTGTCGAGACATTTAGCATCCGCCGCTCTTCAACAGGCACAGGAACTGAACGTCGCAACAAAGCACAGCCAAGAACTCGTTACGTCTATACGGCAACAGGCTTTACTTGAAGAACCCGACCGTTTTCACCATACATCCGATTGCTTTCATGATTCGATCGATCACATTCTGGAAGTAAGTTAGCGCGCGTTTTGGCGAAGCATGCATGAGCGATGCGCACTGCGAATACATTCAAAGCGCGGCTAATAATCCGCTTGCACCATTATCGAAATTAATGCTGTTGCTTTATCACAGGTTTGCAAGTTGTTGAGGCATGTTGCTGAATCGGAAAATCTCCAAGTATCGGCACGTTTCATCGAAATCAATTTGCGTGTTTACGGACCACAAGTAAACTGCTTGCAGCAATTCCCTCCGGAGAGAAACGTACATGTGCTGTTTCGTTCTAGGTCATCACCGCAGCGAAAACGTTGTCCAGTTATCCGGGAAGCAAGATAGCGCAAGAAAACTTAGAAGTTTTCACTGATATGTATCAATGGCTGGTCTCTGATGTAACTGCAATTGTGAAAGAAGTTTTAGATGCCAGTCACGTAAAGCCCGAGAAACAGGTTTACATGTCACTACCACGCCCAGGAGTATGATAAAATTATTGCAATTTGTACTTGCGATATGTCATAAACTTTTTTTCTTGTTACACTAGAAACATGGAACCACCTCGAAACCATTAAAGGCTGTCCGCTTGGATACGGAAGAGCAAGCGAAAATAGCCAAGTCTGGCTTAGAGATGAAACTGGCTACTAACGAAATGGACGCAGAGACAGACAAATGGCAGGAGAGCAGCGCGCAGATGGAGGAAAATAATGATATTGTCAAGCGAGCCAAGAACATGTCGTCCATGGCATTTTCGATGTACCAGTTTACCAAAGGCGAGGGCGACTTGAAAACTACTCAGGATCTTTTTACACAAGCCGAATACTTCGCTGAAGAAGCAAACCGCCTATATAAAGTAATTAGGCAATTTAGTTATCAGGTAAATAACTACAAAGAAAAATGACCCATTCCACAAAATTTCTAATTCGTGTGGTAACTATGTTTAGGTGCCAGGTGGTGATAAAAAGAAAGAACTTCTAGAGCATCTAGATAAAGTACCAACTTATGTTCAAAGACTACAGTTTAGTGTTAAGGATCACACAGTCGGCAAAGCTGCCACATTCACGAAAGTGGATAACGTTATCACTGAAACTAAAAATCTTATGAATGTTATTTCTAAAGTAGTGACTACATGTTTCGAATGCGCTACCAAGGTAAGAACTGAATGCACACAAGATTTATTTAATATATCGTTTAAAATCATTATCGCGTCTCGTAAATTGTTTGCTCAACAAACGTTAAGAAACTTGTAATCATGTTTGCGTCTACGTAGTTTGGACTTGTAATGCCTCAGAGGGTGAGATTTGCCTGCACCACCTTGGGAGGAATTCACCTACCTCTACAACTTAGCCCGCAGGCGATGCAACGGATATCAACGTACAAGGACTATTCAACGTTGCCAAGAAAATCGCGGTGAAATTATGTAAATTACGGTGTAGTAAATTTTAATCTTGGCGTGCGCTTTAACTTCAGCCCCGAATTCGCAATTACTAAGCCTCGTCTAACGCTTAAATGTCATATTGTATTTTCATTACTAACATGCGCGCATAGCGGGTGTTTTATGCTTACTTATAATTTACACTCATGAATTTCTGTTGCAGTATAAGCTTGATTTTAACAGCGGATGCGGCGCTGGAGGCCGTGGTGCTGGCGGTGACGGAGGTGCTTCCAGTGGAAGCGGAGGCAGCGGCGATAATAAAGGTGCTGGAGGGACAGGCTCGGATCAGAGTTTATGACAAATGGGGATGTCCCGGCGCAACAAGGGAGACTCGAGGCGTACTCGGGTCTCCTTCTTGTTGTTCTAGGGACATCAAGAACCGCCCTGCATACAAAAACAAAACTACTCTATCCAGTTGCTTCCTATTTTCTAGCGTTGCAATTTGCTGCCTACAATTGCAACATGGAAATGAATGCATTAACGTTATTATTTGCGCTATCATTCAATGCTATACTTTACGCAAATCTGCATTTGGCACACAAGCATTCAGCTATCAGAGCCGAAGGAGAGATGTGACTGAAGAAAATGAATTATTCCTATTTCGATTATTTTTAAAAATCGATCGATTGTTTCGTCTATTCGCGCCATCTCATCTGCAATATTTTGTTGCAATTATAACTTTTCTAATGCACACTATACTGGTATATTATTTAATTCGGTAATAGGACCATTTATCGTAATAATCATATAGGTATGATAAATAACGCTAAGTACAAAAGATGAGTCTTGAAGAATGTGCGTTAGTAATGAATAAGTTGTCAACTTACGACTTTTCTTCATAATGACTGTTACACCGAAATTCCGGATGTGGAGTTATATACTTGTTGTCGGTCGTTGCAATAATGTTTAGTTAAAACGCGCGTAATTAGCTTTTAAATATCTGATTGAGCGAATTTATATATGAGCGTGAAATGTGTTGCTATAAAATTAAATAAGTGTTGAGTAATTGAAGTGTTTTTGAATAATGCGACATTTGTAATTTGCGCTAAGCATCTGAATGGATGTTGATTTTTAAATTAAAAAGCTTTGTATTTTCGTCTGCTTGAACTGCGAAAATACAATACTATTGGATACATGGTATTATAAAACAATCATAACAATGACTGTACTTTAGTTAGTAATATAAAATAGGTACGTACGTTACCCAATCATGACTAGTTAAGATACTACTTAATTAAGATAATGCTGATTATGATATTCATATATAAATAACACAGAAATCGACAAATATGAGTATAAACTTTTATATTTTTTGTACAAATAGTATAGTATTCTCCTGAATTATGTTTGATCTCATACATTTTATAAAAATGAGATAAGTTGTATTCCGAAAATGAGTGCATATATAAGAATTGTTATTATCCTATCATTTTAACTCGAGATAGATAGATGTTAATTTACCTTGAACCACAATAGAGCGTATGCAATCATCAGTAATAATTGTTGCCTGATTACATGAGGCCTAATTGTCGTAGCGTGCTAAAAGAATGAGAGTAACGAGATGTTTAACATGGTAACCAGTACACCAATTTTTGAAACCCATTTCGATGTAAGCAAACTGCCCAGATGTTTGACTCAATTTTTATGAAGAATCATATTCAATCATTGCATCAATTCATGTGTAGTGTAACGTTTTACATATGTATATACATAACCAAGCCGATTATTTATTGTTACATATTTATTTTACATACTACTAGTAACACAAATCAAAACAACAAATTATTGATACAAGAAATTTATACAAGTTTTTAGTGCATGATTTCTTGTATCAATGAATCATTTGAAATGAATTTCAAATCGTATTTTGTCTTAGAATAACTATTCTTTAGTCCTGATTACACCCAGAACATCTAAGGTTTGTGAAGTAGCTTTATGAAAACAATAATTAAAGTGTGACATATTTTAATGAATCCGTAGAACAAAATTTAGATTTTTTACCGTAAAGTAACAATCTTTAAACACTATTTACTGTTGCAAATGATGTTTGAGTTTACGATGTAATGTTATATTATTAATATTGTCCTTTCTGCATGCAGATGTGATTTTTAAATGAGGGCATGTGACGATTAGTTGATTCGAAAATTATGTTTCAAATATATAATTAAAAACAAACTTGCTTGGTATTTTAAGCATAGCTGATAGTTTTATGTTTAAGACCTACCTGTTTTGGGAATGCGCTCCTGCCCACGCGATCTTTCGCTCAACTCGATACGATAGAATATAAACTCCACTCTTTCATTTCATATCAATCATAATTATTGCTACAGAATAAATAGTCGAATGCGGGATAAGTATATAAAATATTTATTTTAAAATAGTTACACGAAATTCGAAAAATTATTACAACTAAAATGATAATAAATAACATTTCATGGTTTAATCGTTAAGTACTCAAATGATTACTTTTTCACACTTTCAGAGTGTTAGCTACATTGTGAATAGGAGTATTAATAATGTAGTATGAAAGTTATCCTTCTATTTGATTACAATCGGTACGAAAATAATTTCGGTATGATTGTATGCAAACAGAAGATTGAGCTGAGAATCGATGCCAACATTTTCTACTCGCACAATGAATGAATCATTACTTTTAGGCTCCTTTCGCACAATGGCCAAGCCATGAACGCGCATAAGATGTTCCTCGTTATCAGCGCTACTACCTCCTGTAATTGTAAATTTAACATGACACATAACATCAATATGAATATATTTCTGGATTGCAGAATGACCCGGCACTTTATCACTGAGTACTCGTTCCATTTTCTCTTCAAACTGCGGCAAGTCTGCACGGAAAACTGAAGCTTCGCCCAATCTTTGGCCGTCATTTGTAATGATGGCAAATTTCATGCCAGTGTGGACTGCTCTGGGCTCTAAACCCAAGCCATCCGGATGGTTATCAGACCACAAATAGTTATTGGGGTTAGTTAAAGAGTCTGGTTGGAAAGTGAGTCGTTTGGAGTAACCCATGCCAATGCTGAGCAATTTAAGAGCACGACCCCCGAAAAGATGTTCGCGGCGATCGTTAGGACAGACTCTGTAATGGAAGCCGGGGATAATTCGTGGATCAACGTAAGTACCCACTATGGGTATTTCGTATTGTTCTAGCCCAGTCATAGTATACTTGGTGGGCACATCATTTGCATCTGACCCCCTGACTGTGACTCTGCAGTGCTCCTTTTGAACGCCCGGAACTAAATAGTAGCGATGATGTTTGATAATAACGTTGATTACTTTCGTAACTTCGGCGCGTCTCTGCTTCACCTGCTTTACTGCAATAGCTAGTCCAGTAATTGGCATTGGCTTTGCAACCCCTGTTTCGAAGAATTCAACTTTTCCAATCATCTTGACTCGTACACGTTTTTCAATTGTTTGCTTATTCATGGATCCGCTAATTTCTACTTGCGGTCCCTGAAAGAGTGAGTAATGTTATAGATCTGAGTTTGACTAGGATATCTAAGGTTGCCGAAGGCATCATAATACGTGCGCAACTTTATCATTATTTGACTGGCCATATTGCGATGTTTCAACAACCTTTGATATTATTTTAATCGTTATGATCATCTCATTATAAAACGACTTACGTACACCCCAGGACATCAATAGACAGACAAACTCGTCCGTCTACTCGTTTATTGTACAACTCGTACAATTAAATGAGAGCGCGCGTTTGAGGGAAGCTAGCGATTTGATTGATGAGACCAGTCGTGAATCCTTCAGCCTTATGGATTCAACAACTTGTGTGACAGCTCGGATGTTGGCTAACAACAGCATTTGGAATACTGTGATGTTACGAACAACAATAGCGGGATTGATTTTTCGTGATCGAATAGAGTTTTATGAGTTCCATTCAGATTTGCAAATGAGCAATGAACATGTAATGAATTCATGCAAGACTGCCACGTATTCAGAGTTTATTTTATCGCCTAATTATGAGACCAGTAATTATTATTCTGAACGAAGCATGGGTGAAAAATGGGTTTTAGCAAATCGCTTAATCATTATTACTCGAATCATTCCTCAAATTAGTTCAATATACATCTTTTGAGCAACGATTTTATTGAAGCAAGGGTGCATTAAATTTCTCTTGTTCTTAACGAATTAGGACTTCAGTCATATATTCAAATTATCATTCTTATATCAAAATGCGCACTTGCTTCAATATTATGTGGTTTGATCACATGGTAAAGACTTAAAAAATAATGTAATAAGAAAAACATATGTTACCTATTTCATTTTGCGCACCTAAAATTTACAAACCTATTTTTATCTGCAAACCTAATTATGATAAATTATATAATCAATTAAAATTACGTGCTCGAATTAGCAAACCCATTATTTCATGCTTATCAAAACTGCAAACCGAATTCCTATATTTTACCGACAATAAATAGATAGCAGTCACAAATGCGATGAATTCATTAGGATGTTTGCCCAAAATTGACAACGGATAATAATTTCATAACAATGCAGCCCGGTTTAATCAATCCCATAGTTCACGATATATGTACTGATAAAAATCCGGTTAAGGATAACTTGCTCACCTCGATGTTGAGAACTTCCAACGTTCCTTGTGCCTCACGATTCGCGTCGAAAATTGTAAATTTATCACCATCGCTGATTGTCTCCAGTTCAAACGAGTATCCTTCCGGGCTGTTATCACTCCAAAAGTAGTTGTTATTGCTGTTTAGGCAGTCCTTCTCCGACTCAAAGGTAAAGCGGCGAGCATATCCTCGCCCAATGCTTTGCAATGTCATTGCACGTCCATTAAATAAGCAAGGTAGCTTTTCCGGGCTGTTCGGTTCGCCGATAGCTGGCAATGGTCGAACGCGATATTTAAAGCCTGGAATAACTCGTTTATCAATGTACACCCCACACACGGGGAATTGATGTGACTCCACCGGTGTTATTACATAACGTGCCGGAAAATCGGAAACTTCTGAAGCATCTAATACTTGTGTTGCCGGTGTCTCGACAGACTTTTTCTTAGTGCGCCTTTCAGTTACTTGATAATCGGTTTTCACATCCTAAAATATAAGATTGCATTAGATTTGCCACAACTTCTAAAAGAGTAATAAGAGAACACTCAATAGCAAAAACATTTATATATTTCATTCCCCCAAAGGACTTACATAAACTCCTTCAAAGTCCAAAGGAAATTCAGAACATAAGTCAGGGGAACATGGTGGTGGAGAAACACATTGCCCTCTCGTCATTATACCACCACAGGAATTCTACAATTATTATTAATTGCTTTCTATTTCTATTTCATTTGCCAATGAAGATATTTCAATGATAATGAGTATTTGAAATTAATTGAATGATCAAAATGAATATATAATTAAGCGATGCTCTTTAAGTTCAAAGTGTTTTGAGGGAGGAGTCGTATAAATATTGATTTTGTATTATTAGCGTATTACAGACTAAACAAAGTGCAATTTTTACTCACGGGGGAAAAGCGAAGCCAATTTACAAATTGCACCAATTGGTTTGTTAGCGTATTGTTGGTATCTAATCCAATTGTAAACTTCATGGTAAATCCGTTCAAATGCAAATTAAACATAATTGAATTAATCGCGAAGTGTACTCCTCCACTTGAACAACGAATTTTCTTATATAATTTCTCTTTGAAGGTTTAACTAAAACTAATTTGAAAATTAAAATTGATGGCTTATATAATATTTAATTGCTTCTTATTTGCCAGTAAGAAACGGAATCTTTGCTCAGCGGATAAAACTATTAAGTGCAAATATCGAAGACGATAATTTCTGTATGCGAAGTAAACTAATTGAATGGAATTTTTCTACCGGTTGTATTATTCCGTTAACAATAACATTTGCTGTCATAATATTATGTTGTTGTTTTTATATTTATACACAAGATAACTTCAAGGAATACGAGTAGACATTTATCATGAAACTGAGCGAGTAACCACATTAAGATACAATATTTATCCTAGAAATACTTAAGCGCTAGTTAGGCTGCTAATCAAATCCAAATGAGTAGACCTATTTTCTGTAACCGGAGGGACTGTTATCAAGAGAGATACGGCTTAAATATAACTCATTCATGACTGCAACCGTATTATCAACATAATTGTAAATTTTACGAAATGCATTAATTAAGATAGACAGACAATTGAACTTTGAAATCAAGTTACGTCGTTCGGATTCATTTCGCCAGACGAATTCGCATTCTAGACGAGCGGTAAACAATGTCCCATTAATTCAATCAAACATTGGCGATTACGTTTCATTTGATAACGTGCCATGGAATGTGCGCCATTATGTAATTAAATGCATTGACATGGAAGCGAATTGTGATCGGAATGTGTTCATGAAAATACTCACTTGACGTGGTAGAGCAAAGAGTTCACGCTCTGCTTCATCCTCGAATAAGGACATTGATGTAGAGCGGCGGTTCATCTGCCATACACGCTGCATCGCGTCCAATTTGGCTTCTTCTTGCTGTTGCACAATTGGGGACATCATTGCTATCGATTGAAATTTACTTGATGTTGTGCGAATTCAGGCAATGCAAGCGTGGTGTTTATGCTGAAATATTCAGGACTATGAACAATGCAGTTTGAATTGTTTCACTGTATTAAACACGATTCAGTGAAAATCTATATTATGAATGCATAATAAATTGCCGCAATGTAGATAAAAGTGAATTGTTATTATGATTACTATTTCTTTGTTCAACAAAACAAACAAATACTATAGTTTCAATCTGCACATGTTGTAGATACAAAAAACAATTTGTTTCTGGCAAGAAAACTCCATTGCGTAAACAATTTCCTGTTTCATATCAATATTTACAAGATACCTTATCACTAAAGCGATTGTTATGAAGTTGTAACGTTTTCTCGTACACCTAGTTTTCAGTGTTACTGTTTCTGCATGTTGCTCTTTACCTGAGGCTTAAAATTCATACACGGAAAGTACTTAAGTAGCTTGAACTAAGCATAAATCTTGTAAAAGCCTATGTATTGCTGATGCGCGTTTCAGCAAAACCGGTTTTAAGGGCGCTTTGTGATTTGCCAGCCTTATTACAACCATTTGAATTATTTTGTTGCTTAAAATCAGTATATTAAAACTAATTAAACTACTACCACGTGATGATTTTACTTACCTAAAACGGATAGTTCTTACTTAAATTCCGCGAGCACTAGTTGATCAATTTGGACACTCCGATAAAGCCTCAAATAAATCAGTTATACTAATATTTAAATAATTATTTAGACACTTATTGCACTTATAATTTGTATGCACTATTCAGACTCAGTATCTTCACTATCAGTGTGACTCAGACGCCTTTCAAACCAGAAATAACCATCGGCCCCAGCCTGCAACTCTATTTGTGTAATGCCTGGGCTGGGGACGTGCGGTGAAGTCCGTCGAACCCACCATTCGATTGGTTGGCAGACTCAGTTCGTAAAACGCACGCGGACATTGCATAGGATATTTGGCTTGAACATGAACTCACCGCGTGCTAGGGATGCCAAGTTTGGTGCCTTTTACCGACCCTGTAGAATATTATGCGTTGTGCATTAATGCAGGCTCCTCGGTTTCGCAAGGAATTTGAATGATAGCGGAACAGACACTCAAGGAGATTGCGCGTGCTAAACTATAAATACATACCTAATATAGCAATTGTAGAATATACAATTGATTCAATATTTCAAAAAGTCACTCATTTAAGCAGATAACAAAACGCGGACTGGAAATTTTTCGCTTTCGTAATTTGCCTATAGATAAGATTCCCATGGTAATTGGCACCCAAATAACCTGAGTTATTTCAACTAGAGTTATTTCCAAAATAACACCCAGTGATATAGGTATTTAAAGCAAATTATGTGATTAGCCATTTATAAATTGAACACTAAACTAAACTCCTCTACTAGAGTCTTTTAAAGATGTTATACTTTACGGAGTACACAAACTTTCAAGCAAAGAAAAGTTGATTGTAGGAAACCAATGTTAACATCTTATACTGACCTCCTTTTTATAAATTCCATGTAAACCAGCATTGATTGCAAGGCTCACTTTAAGTCATCATAATCAGAACCAATTAAACTTATTACGTTGCAGCCGATAATAAGTAGTTTAAAATATCTACGCATTAGACAATTAATGATGAAATTGAAACTGCAGCAACGATAAGAATTCGATAACCGTTAAAAATTCTAGTAACTAATGGCGTGGGACTGAAATCAGTAAAAGACTGTGCTAACAGAATTCTTAAGAGAAAACTAGGTGTGCATAAAGTATTTAAATCATAAAACTTTCACCTTCGGTTTAAACAAAACAAACAAAGCATGCAGTTTTATAAATTGTGCACTCACAGTGAAATTGAACTTGAGACTTACTAACTACGTTAATCTGACTACATTAATTCAAGTGAATTATATTATGTTTGTTTATTAAAGTACGCCGAACTAGTAATGTTTCCTTGACGCTTTAAGCACCTATGAGTATTTCATAACAAATAATCAAGTATGTTTGATTGGGTATCGCATTTTATCGAATTCAGGTAAAATGTTAATACAGAAGGTTTTCTTAGTTGATCTTGATCTATATAATTAATCCACTCCAATCAGTGG
>JARJDV010008176.1:0-22406 GCA_030264675.1 Anaulacaspis nigra | reverse complement strand
AACTCCGTCAATTTGTATTTTTTAGTCAGTCAGATTCGTTATTTGTGTTGTTTTTCGGCGCGTCATATCGATTCGAATCTTCATCATAACAATAATGCGTAGTCTTCTAATGGAGCAAATTCTAGCAATGAAGAGAAAAAACATGAGTGGAGTGAAAGATGCGAATCATACAAATGGAATTCACACACTAAGTCTATCTATTCATTATCATTCGAATGCCATATGTAATTATTGTTTTGTACGTTGACGATTTGATATAGTCAAATGTGTAATTACTCTCATTACTTACATACTTATAAGTAAACGAAAAACATTCCAAACATATTCAATATCTAAACAGATAGAATGAGAGTTGCAAGCTAATTTATAAATTTAAAACCTGTTAATCTATCCTCTCTCTCACTCTATCACGTAACACATTGTATTTCTCATTAATAAAACTAATATATAATTAATTTAAACAATACTTGTGACTAATTAATCTCCTTTCTTGCTAGAATTATGAAGAATTTCTTTTGTGATTAAGCTAAACTATTAATTAATTTCATTATTCCTAATTAATTATTGTATTCGAGTTGTTATTGTTGATCTTTTAGTTTTGATTAATGATCGTATCCTCTCAAAGTTAATGTGAATTATAGATGACTGTTTAAGTGAGTGTTAGTCCAATTCTAATTGTATCGTAATGATGCGATAATTATTATATGATGATGTGCATGAATATTTAATGAATTGACTCTTTTAATAGGTTCCAATATGACAGGGATGGATGTGTGATGAGTATATTGTCGATTCCCTTAATGCTACGTACAAACAAGCAATGTGGAATCATTAGGGATTAATAATAATAAATCCTGATGGAATACACAATACAAACTTTGTGGTATTGTATGCTTAACTCTTCACAAGTCATCGTTGATGATAATGTATTGATTTGTAGGTGAAATATCAATGAAATGAAGCCAATTATTGAGTCATTAATTTTAATATTAATGTTTCTCCTGCCCAAAGCATAAAAAGAACTGATATGAAATGCGCTAAATGGTTATTTATTAATACAATTATGAGTATATTTATGTACTGCATACAATCACTAGACATCTGTTAAAAACAATTAAGGAACAATTTGTTAACTACTTAAATATGACAGGTAATCGTATTTATATAAATTTATGGAATAAATCAATTTTTTGAATTTTACGCGCTTTCTGGAGTTTTGCGCGCCACCTGGTAGAAACATAATGCTTCAGATGTCGTCCTTTATTGGCGGTCTTCAGCGGCCATATTGAGGTTATAGCGTCAATTTATAGTGCCGGCTGATCTTGTGTTATAATAAAAATTGTTTTTAATAAAGTGTTACGCATTGTTAATACATTTTAAAGGCAAAAATATGTTAATTGAAGGCTACTGCAAGTATTACGTATAAGTGACAGGACGAAAACAGCATTAATACAATAAGATTACTAAGGTATTGAAACTACATATAGTGTGTAGGCTTAAAATTTATCTTGTTGTTTGCGACAATACTAGCGACATAACATATTGTTGTTACAAGTAATTAAAATATATTTTGTCTTAGGAAAGTGAGGAGACAGTATTCTCAGCCTGTTAGGGCTTATTCTTCCTATTATTACCTGTTGAGGAAAGACATAGTACCAATTAGCTACTTGAGCATACCAAACTTTTCAGTTGGGTCCTACAGTTATTCAACTATGATCGTACTAATCAACGCGAGAAAAGTGATTAAGGTATGTTAGAGGCAATTTGTATAACATTTATTTTTAATTAAGTTTTTACATTTATAAATAATATTGGCTGATACTTCAGTGCATGTACATGTTGGGTGCAAGGCATAAAGGTTATAACAAATGTAATTTATACTCTAAAACCACAAACAAAGGCGACAAGGTCTTAACTTATCAAAGGTATATTTAACAACAGTTTAGACAGCTCAATTATTTAACACACTTAATAATTTGGACTATGTGCATCAAGCATGCATATTAGAACTCATAGTTATCGCATATTCATACTATTAATTATTGATACCAAACGCATAAGGTAGTGTGTAAAATTCAACAATATTTCTTACCAGACAATTTATTTAATTACTAATAACATTGTCAAGTTGACATTTGGACACCAAGCATAACTTTTGGAGCTTACAGTTATTCCGCTTTAGGAATTTTTTAACCATTGCAATCAAAAGCATAAGGGAATACGTGGCGCACATTTAATAACACTTCTAGCAGATAAATAATTTAATTACATTACTAAGTTTGTACTTAGTGCATGAAGTGTCTATGTAAGTGCGTTATTACGCTTTGATATTATTAACCATTGATATCAAAAGCATGAGAGTATACGCGAGGCATAATTAACAACATTTTTGCCAGATATACTTTTAATTATTGTGAACATTGACAAGTTTGTACTCCCAACATCAACTATCATGATTCCTGCCCAATGTTTATTTCACTTTGACACCATTAGGCATTATTTCTAAGAGCATCCCGAAATACGTGAGCTAAATTTATAATGATTTATCACGTTTTTGGCGGATAAATAGCTTAATTACTCATTTTGTCAACATTGGCAAGTTTGCACTTTGGGCATCAACTATCAATGTTGGAGTCCATGGTTTTTGCGCTTGAGATATTTAATAATTACAACCGGAAGGATAAAGGCATGTATGAGGCACATTTGATAATAATTTTGTTATTGTAATTTCTTTAATTATTTTATTATTTTGATTAAAAGATATTTTACTGTCAAGCGCCATCCGAAGGAAGTTCCAATTACTAAACTAACTCCCTTCATCGCTACGTGGCGGCGCTAGTTGGGTCAAAAGCTTTGAAATTTCGAAAATACTATTGCGCTAATTGAAATAAAATTTGCTCCAATTAGAGCAAATGATGAAATCTGCAACAAACATTATGATCACAAGTTGCAATTAATTACAAAATCAAATTTCCCATGCGTCGCGTGCAGATTTCAACATCGTTTATGATTTTCCCATAATATCATCATTCATAATAACTCGTTTGTATATTTATCATTAGTTCGAAAAACTACTTCGTCATTGCCTCTGCGCATCATTTTATGAATAACAATTTCAGGAGCCAAGTCATTTACCCCATTTCTAGAAGTAGTCTAATTAACGCGTAAATATTTTCTTCTTGTCTTTTTGCGCCTTGTCGTTAAATAGGAATATTTATAGGCAAACGCACAATGAAACTGCTTTCTGCGGTTGATAATCACGCTGTGCTGTGATTTTCGACTAGTTATTGCGCAATGAGTTCCACGAAAATAATCATCGCACTGCGCCACATTGCTCAATTGCTCACGACAAAATACACAACCAAATCGCATACTAACAATCTGTAAATGTGTTTTATCACACGAGCAGCCTGCAATATAAATGTACAAAGCAACACAACCTACACAGCCAATAGCATTTTGTATACAAGCCACACAATCGCATCGCGAGACATCTACGTACGATACGTGTTGAGCATGGTCATGGTCAGGACTTGACTTGTTTAAAGTGAAGTACACATGCCTTGTATATTGTACGCCATTTATTCGCATATGCAGTCCTCATATGCTTGACGAACGAATACAAACAATGTACTTACACGAAGGACAACAAAAAGGCGTTACTGCTACGATCAAAATAATTGTCTGCGTGATAAATACAGTGCAAACTATTTTATGATTATAGCCACGTAATAATTAAAATATCATTTGAGCACAACGAACAATTTCGATTATATCGATTGATTTTAACAACTGCAACTAAAATAACGCGTAGAATCAGGGCCAAATCAATAAAGACAGCGATTCATTTTTTAAATCATAAACTTACGTTCGAGAATGCGTTGGTTAGGTATGCACAATTAGTTTAATTATGGTATTCTTACGGAAATATACTGTATATTCAATCTCTCACCTGAAGAAAACTGAAAATCGTTTATTCATTAGACGAATTTGAATACAATTCAAATTGCAATGAAATGCTTAATTATATGCACTTTGATGATTCATCATTATTGACAAGCTGAGTAGTTTTTGAATTAGAACAATGGAAGACATGTGGGTAGCGAAATCTAAAGAAAAGACTAGAAATTTTTGAAAAACGATGCAAATATTTATTTCATATACAATACAATAGTTTAATAGTTATTATAGGATACAATTAACGGTAATACGAAAATATAACACGGATATTTTCTCTTTCTCGATTTCATTGTGCTGGACATCATTGCTATACAAGAAAAATAGAGTCCTAACGCATTATCCTCTTTTTTTGTTTTTTTTGCGCGTTCATTGCTCGTGTTTGTGTCCCTATTTCGAATATTTACAAGTTGGTCATGTACAAGAATAATACACACGGCTCTCGTCTATCTCACCATCTTTCTATGCAGTAAAAAATAAATATGTTACAATTTAATTTATAAAATTTACAATAATAGAAAATTCTACTACTCATCCATTTATTGTATATGTATAGAATAGCTTTTCTATATGTATATCATCATAATATTGGTAATATATGTATATAAATATATAATATATTCATCTTGTGTACGTATCAAAGAAACAATTGGAAAAATTCAATCGATAACACGCTATTATGCTATCAATTCAAATGCGTTATGCACAACACACATGCATACATCTCTTCCGTTTTGAGGTATTGTCCAGCACATTTACGAATGCGCGTTTCACTTTTCGTATCATACGTGTTTTAGATTTTTAAATAATTCTTATAGCTTAATGAGATTTGACATTCTTGATATGCATATGAATTTATTTTGGTTTTCTTTCTCGCCCTGCGGCTTTCTCTCTAACTTCTCCATATGCATTTAGTATTTTCATTTAGATTTTTAATTGAGTTTTAATCGAAACAGACGCCATCTTAGGATAATATACAAGTTTAATCGTACAATAATTGCAATAATATTAACATAATAATCATATAATAATAATTAATAAAAAAATCACACATTGTTTTTCCAGCTAAATAATAATAAATAGGTCGAATTAGATTCTAGTGAAAATGACGGACACGATGAATTCGCACTCAGTGCTGCTTGGCAGCCTAGTTATACTAGCTACTACTGCGCTTCTGGGTAATAATGTTATTAATGATGATGAATCATGATTTTGCGAGCATTTTACATATACGACACAATCGTACATTTGCGTTAAATATTTAGAGCATAGAGTCATAATCTAATCGATAGGATTATTTTAACACTGAGAGACATTGACGACAAAACATTTATATGAAACATCAAACGATATTGATTTCTCCCCACGTTTCCACCATTATTATTATTTTTTCGTTCTCTTCGTAGAAATCACAAATTTCATTAGTGCTAATCAAACGTAATATATTAAATGAGATAAAGAGTATGAAATATTCTTATAAAAAAATATTTATATATATATCACTTGGACATAATTTGAGTTTAATTTTTGAAAATTTTCAAAATTTTTATTCGTTTGTCTCTCTACTCTATTGGTTCTTTTTCATACTTTTCACTGTTGATATGTTTTTCTCTCTGCCTCGATTTCTTCATTCTCTGTTTCATTAATGCGTAAATATATTTCTATATTCATATATATATATATATAATCTATATGTATGTATAAATGTATATAATATAATAATAGTAGGCGCAAAATCACAAAATCGCTCGACGTGTTTGCCTAAATGACACGCGGCGTTCTTGGCTTCGTTAGGCCAGTTGCAAATAATATTTGAAAGAAACGAAAAACAAGTAAGACGTAGAAGAAGATCAAGAGGGAAGAGTTTATGGGGGCGGCGGTATCATGGAGCGCAGGTATGCCACCTCATTGGTAAGACGCACCAGCTCGCAACGTAAGATGGTCTTTTGCTCGTCGTTGGCGGCGGTTTGCTTTTGGAGATTCTGCAGCGTTTGCGCTGCATTTGCGGCCGTCCAATCCGTACCGATTGAAATGCCGGAATCACGTTCGTCACTCGAACCCTCCGTGTCCCAAGGTGGACTACTGCGTGGTTCGGGTTCCTGCTTGATGTTTTGCAGACTGAGCAGTGTGTTGGCGGCATCTTTCTCGCCGAGGTGCTGCTTGTGACGGAGTTTCAGCGGCAGGCTGTTATTGGGCTCGGTGGTGGTGAGTGCCAAGGGTGCGGATTCATCACCCGAATTACTGGACACGTCGTACGAGGGTGATTGCCGACCACGGGAGCGGGATAGATTGAGGGCGTTGTTATTGCTGCCAGCACTGCTGGTATCGTACTGATGGTGGTGGTGGATGGGAGAGGTGTGGTGGTGGTAGTTGGCGAAGGGTGCGTACGCTGGGAACTCCATGTGATCCCGATAGGCGGCTTCGTGGTGGCTGGGTGGTGGATGGATGCTGGCGGGCGGATGGTGCATCGTGGGCGGCGGTGGCGGCGAGGGTGAACCGCTCAATGCGCCGACCGGTTGATGGATCACAGACGTGGGTATCGGGCTCGGGCTGCCAAACATGTGTGCGCCCAACTTGGGCCGTTTCGGCATCGGCATATCGTTGGCGGCGGCGAGCACCTTCTCCATTGATACACCCACTTGTTCGCCGGAAATGCCAAATTCCTCGCGAATCGTCTCCAGTTGCGCTTTGAGCATTGCGTTCTCACGAGATAATTCCACCACGCGTTGCTCGAGGACCATATCGTTTAGGCGGCGCTTTTCACGCGAACGTTTAGCCGCCTCGTTATTGCGTCGCCGCCGATCCCAATAGCTTTCGTCCTTTTTGTTATCCGGCGTGAATTCGCGTTGTTTGCGTTGCGGGAGCATATCCTTGCCGGACTTTGAATGTGGACTCATGTATCCTGAATTGTAGTCGCCGTTGGGCGATGTGCTCGGCGCGTACATTTCCCGCCCGTGGCTGGCTGGCATGGTCGAGTTTAAATGTGGGATTTCGCCGTTGACTGGTGATCCACTCTGACCGCGGCCTACTAATTCGGCAACCATTATACGCTGCTTGAGAACATCTGCAAGTAAGCAAAAGAGATAAAATTAATCAACATGTTCGCCAACAGTGCAATTCTCAAGAAAATCGTAATAATTTCGGATTAAGTAGTGCGTGCGCGCCAAATGAGATATGCTTCGGAGTGAAGGAGTAGAAGAAGGAGGTTTGCTGAACAGGTAAACAAAAGTGTAGATTGCATGAAGAGACCTGCAGACTGGTTTTGCACGCGAGACGATGCAATAAAACGAAACAAGAGCATAGAAGCACGGCGCAATGGCCAGCGCCAAGGACCTCGCCTCCTCGCATATGCGGCAGAGCGCAAGGGAGTAGTAGTTGAGCACCATGGGCCAAACACGTTTTGTCGGCCGCTCCACGCATTGCACGCATATTCGCCGCGGTATAAATATAAACGCGAAGAGTTTGCGCGTGCTTCAAGGTCGCCGGCCGACTGCATTTTCTTCTTGATTCACCTGCGCGCACGCGGCATGCTCAAGCGCGTTCGTTATGCGTTACCAACTTACCAACTAGCCTACTAACATCCTGACTGAGAAACACACATTTTCCATTCAGTTGTGTGTACTCGTTTTACTCTTTTGTTTAAAATCAAACAAGAAATTGTTGCAATCCCGCGTGGCATTAGGAAAATTACGACATTGTTAGTGAGTGCACACAGTCGGTGTGCGTAATCGATAAGCAATACTAGAGTGCTACTTACTTACTTACTAATCGCAAACAAGTGAGTAAGCAAGCAACAAGACCAAGAGGCATAATGAAACTTTAAATGCGAGTTTATTTCATAGTAAACGCTAGATAAAGAGGAGATATTGTTACGGGTCACGATTACATTCCGTTCAACGTGATGAAAATTCACGTGTAGCCTTCGCGTACGCATTCAATCGCTTTTGAAATGTATCGATCGATTATCGAGCTTAATAAGTTCAAATGCAATCAAAGTAGAAGTTTTGGGTATTGCAATCATTTATTTAGTGTGAGAAAATTACCAGAAATTACCTAATTCAATTCAATGATAAAATTTATTCGTCATAAAATTTCTGCGAACTACAATTTCGAATATAATTCCTTGGTGACTCATGAATATTCCTCTTATGTATCATTTATTCTGGGCGTTTAGGGTTGACACAGGCAAACACATACACAGTCAGCCAGTCATTGACTACACGGTGACGCAACGGGAAAAATAAGCGCGTGAATGAGAGAAGTTACACAATAACAAAACAGGACGAAAATCAACAATAACAGAAAAACGTCGTAATTAAAGCGCACGCGACGCGCAACGCGCAACACAACCCACTGCGTCGTAGCGCACATTTAATGGAGATTATTGTTTGTTAAGCGCCAGAGTTTAAATGCGCAAACATGCTGTTGTTGTTATTATTATTATAATCCGTTTAATAGTAGGTATTTTGTTTTCCGCATTTTACAATTTTCGAGTGGCAACGCTCGCCAAATTCGGAATCAAAATAAAAATATTCCAATTGCGCGTTTTCGTAATTAACTACTACGTACGGCATGCTTCGTAGGTTGTTTATCTCATCGCATACATAAAACGCGCAGTAGGTAATAATTGCAAGATTGATTATGCTTGATAATTGCATCAAAGCGTGTGCGAAAAAATTCATTGACATTACAACTACATATGACATAATTTGCATAAGGGAAATTCCGAATTTGCAGCAAATGAGTGATTAGCATACTACTATTACGTATTTAACGTGCAAATAGAATATAAAACAAAAGCAAACAGCATGTGTAACAAATGAAACAATTGTGTGTTTATCATGACAATGCAAAGTGTGTTGTTTTTATGATTGGAGAGCGGTTCGAATAAATTTTAGGTTATCCCCCACGCGTGTCGCGTGCGCCGCATTAAGTCAAAGTCATGGCCGCTGCCGCCTCCTTCCGAAAAGCGCGTTCATTGAATGCGCGCTATAATTAAACGGTTTTGTCGTTCGTTCACGCGTTTATCGTATCTCCGCATTTCGAGAAAGTTCGATAACTACGCGGAAATACATGAGGAATTTATTCCTAGCTGCTGCTGCGCACCATGTGTGTTTTTCACGTATATTTAATGCATAAATAGTTGTTGAACTTGCATCGTGCAACGATGCGACTATTTATTTTAATCTGGCGCGAGCGCGCGAGAACAATTTTCTTGGAACTTGCAACGAAATTATTATTCCTATTACGTGTGATATTAGATAATGCGTTGTGTGTTCTAGTTTAAACTCGATAATTTTTTTTATTCAACTGGTAATTCTTATAATTGCTCGACGATAAGTAGGTATTATAATTGTTATTATCTCGTTGGGTAAAATTTATTAAACAATGTGTTTAATTCATTACAATTGAGCACTTGATCTATGCCACTTGCGTTTTGCGTATTAGGTAATATATACTTGAACGAGTAATTCGGTAATAAGTTGACGTGGTTTCAAACACCCTATAAAAATTTAAACAATAGTAGACAAGCATAGAATGCAATCGCCAACGCATTTGCCCTATTTTATTCATACACTCGATTATTATTGTTTATATGCGCATATAGGCAATTCGCAAATGAAGGAATGAAATGCGAAATAATGAGAAATATTATGCGCTGGTATTTGTTGATATTGAGCGTGGATCAAAGAGGCAAATATTGTACACATTCGCGCATACATGCGCATAGTTGGTGAATAACGTATTATTAATAAATGAAACACACAACAGCCAAGTGCATTGCAGTTCACCGCCGCCGCTGAATAATAATTACGCAATGCGCGTTTGTGCGCGCTCTTGGAGTTGTTGCACCAATGTTCCGCAAGAGTGACTATTTGGACGACGAGCCGCGCGCGCGTTTGTTGTGCGTTCGCAATATGCATCACGCGGATTGAGTTCAAATCTAAAAGGTTACTTTACTGCGCGATGATTGCGCACAGAAATACACAGTCTGCGAACGATTTAATTATATTTTCCAAGTGTGTTTTACTTGACTCTTGAAATTATAACTCATAGTACAACAGATGGATGTAGCGTATTTATGTATTGATTCCGACGAAGGGATTATGCAATTGCGACCATATATGTGCGCAAAATGGTTACAATCGATTGGCTAATTTTATGGACACATCTTCGTAAAGCAATCAAAACAAAGAAGAGACAACAAAAACAAATTATTTAACACTGCTGCTGCTGCTGCGTAACCTTTAGTGACTTGTTTGATTTGTTGTCGTCACGACACACGCGCATTGGACGTTTTGTTTATTTGTTTATTTATAGCACCGACCATGCCAATTCCCACACTTTTCTCGATTACCATGTTACGCGTAATATAGAGCAATGAGCAGTAATAGTAGTGGCAAAACATGACAAACGAGTAAATTGCAAAGAATTTCAGCGCGAGACGACTAACAGGAATTTCCTATTAATGCGGCGTGCTGTTCGTTCAATTTGCTCGGAAGCAAATGTGATTCATCTTCGAGTCAGATTTTCAGCGCAAGGAGATTTGTAAAAATAAATAGAAAATTAAAATTTTTTGTTGTTATGTGTGTGCTTTAGTAGGCCATGACTTTTATGCTTTTAATATTGGCTAACTGTATTTTTTTCGGACGAATTCATTACGAGCTGGCATAGATTTTTGCTGCTCATCGTTAATCTCGCGTTCTCGCTTTGTATCTCTGCGGCATGTGCGCTACGAGCGAGTGAAACGTAAATATATACATGTAAGAAGTGTAACAAATTTGTAGGTTGGATTTGACTTATCGGAATAGCGGATCAGGCCGGTCAATACATTATTACATTCACTGCTAACAAACGCATTATGGATTTACATTATGTGCACATTCATAATTCGAACGAATGGTGTGATGTGATACGCCATGGTAGCGCCTGTGCGCAAAATGAGTTCTGCATATGTTGCAATGCACAACTGATAGTTTAAGTGACTTGCGTCGTATGCGCATACGACGACGACAGCGAAGAAGACGAAGAAGAACTAGGCTAGTGGAACTCTCGCAAGAGTGCTTGCCGCATGCCCTAGAAACACTCAACTTGTAATCTATCCTTATTCTCTATGAGCTTATGGTCGGGCAGAACGTGCGCTCGCTCGCTCAGTCAGTCACTCATTCTTATCGTGAAAAATGCATTACATAACCGCGCGCGGCTGTTGCAATAGCGAGACGATTGAATCAATAGCTCTTAAAAACTAATGACTCAATATTTCGATTGCATTTGCTTCAATTGTTATGAAATTTTATTAAAATGAGAGCAAAATCTCGTTTAAATATTCATTTAAGACGATTTGGATTGCAGTGACCTTTTCGGGCATAAAGGCGGGTTTTAATTAAATCCGAAGCGGATTTTCCACGAATTCATTCAACGTTGATTTATTTATTTCGCGTAATGCGGATTTCTGAAAATTTTTGTTTGTTCTTGTCGGAACTTTAAAGGCGAGTGCATTTAAAAATCTTTAATTTCATTACGATAAGAATATATATTTATGTGGAAGGATGATGAAATGCGAAGCTATTTAGTGATGAGTCACTAAAGTGTGCAATTTGCTTTCCCAAGTGTTGTTATTGTTGTGAGCCAACAAACACGGCGTCACTATTGGCAACGCGTACTAAACATTCAATCATGACCACCACGAACGATTATTATCATCATCGGATCTCGACGAATCGTGATTCGATCCTAATTGATCTTGTGTGTCGTCGACGTCGGCTGGCAGTTGGAAATTAATTAGCGCGATTAGTCAATTCCGATTGCGTCACACGCGAAACGCCAGTACAATATATGCAACTGAATTCGCTCGAATATGTTCGCTAGGTCATGATTCATCAAATCAACCCATCATCCATCGCGTACAATGCAATTAGCGTTAATAATCCACACGAAGTGGTGGTGCTCGAGTGAATTTGGCGAGGATTTGCCAGGATAATTAGCCTTTCTAATGCGCCTAAGCGTATACAACACAACTAATAGTCTCCATCCATATCGCATGCATGATTTTCTATGCAGCCGGATTACATTTAACGATAAGCGAACCCTACGCACGCGTATTAGCTATAGCCATTGATTGTTGTTAAATGAACAATTGGAGCGATTGATTTAGTGGAACGAATATGCGACGCAATTTTCATTCAATGTGATATTATGTTCAGGATGACGTTCAACTGTGTGCATATGTGTTATACACTTGTTTATTTTATGCGCCACTCTCTCGCTCGCTCGCTCCCGCGCGTTTTGTTAGAATGTTATGCGTGTTTCCCGCCAAAATTTATACATTGCAAAATAGCGCTGACGTGGTATTTTCGTTTAAGTGAAAATCATGTTTTTGTTTATACTTCATCGCCGTAATGTTTATGTACTCGTGTGTCGTACTTTTCACCATAATCAAAAGTTTCCAAATTCTCGGAAACTTTCACGAGGAAATTTTATTGCATTTTTCACACCGTCAGGATAAATAATCCTGGCGAATGAAACTTTGGCAAATGTGTGATTTATTAGGAATTTTGGCAAATGTGTGATTTATTAGGTTTTTATTGCAAAAAAACGGATCCGTTAAAAATGTAATAATAAAGATTTTACGACATTGCAAGAATGAGTAAGCATGTAGATCAAGACATTGCGTGTTATCCTATCCGAGCACACATTTCACCATGAGTTGCAAGCCGCGCTTAGGTCTGGTTGGGCAAAGCAAACTAACTGTAACAAACTCTTCGGCGTGCGGCAATGAAACGATGTGAAAACGCGTCGATGTTGTTTGTTATTAGACCGTATCTGTCACCTCGGAAGCACGCGACCGTAAAGCTTTTGAGCGGTAGAACAAACGCGCGATTGACACCTAACTGTCCGAAATTGTGCTAAATTGAAATCGATTTAATTGTTGGGTGAAGAATTATTTATTAGAAGAAGAAGAACTTTTTTGGTAACGTACCAACAACGTAATGATGCTGATGTTGCTGCTGTTGTGTACGAAGCAGATTTTCCAATTACGAAAAAATGTTTAAATATTCAGATTCCTGTCGCACTCAAAATTGGCGGTGTCCAAGCAAAAAATGTTGTAATTGTGTGCACCTCCCAAAAAAAAGTAAAGCACTTTTCACAAAGTGGAGCACTAGGTTAAACACTTGCGCGAAACGCACCGATTGCTTTCTCCGTGCGATGTGTGCGCTTCTCTCGCGCACTTCTCAACTTTATACGAATAATGACGAGACGAGTAGTATCTCAGACAATTTTTGCGCATACGGCATTCGTCGCGTACAAAGGCGCTTGAATGACTGACGCGCTGCGAGCGCTCACTGCGCGGTTATATTCGACTGAGAGCGGCGAGTGCGCGCGCGATCAGGTTGAAATACACATGTGTGTATGGCGCGTTTATGCGAATGTTGGACGTGAATGCTCGATACGTTTATTAAGCAAATTTAAACAAAGTGTGTGTGCATCGCTTGCGGTGCTTGCTTTGCTTGCGGCGGTGGTGGGGACGGCGCGCGTTGTGGGGGCCGACGACGAGGACAACACCCTCAGTGAGTCACCTTCGGCGGCGTGTTACGTAATTTGCGCAATTGTTTCATGTGGTGCGTATGCAAATTTGATAAAGTCGTAGAATTTTCGGGTGGCGGTTAAATTGGCGGCAAATGCGTACGTGCCGCAAGGCATGATGCTGTACGGAGCAAATTGATTTGTTCTACGAATTATCGATAATAAGCACATACGAATATTAATTACAATCTTTATTTTATTGGCAGATTTATTAATGCGGCAAATGTGCGTACGTGCGTCGTGACATTTTCCATCGATACAATCAATATCAATATTTGTTTGGATTTTTATTTTGAGAGGGGACGTAAATTTAAAATTAGTTGTGTTAAAATTAAATAAACACGACGCAAATTAGAATTGCAACAGTAGTGTTGTTGTTTTGATGAAGTAGTGTATTAGGGCTTATTGTTAAGTAAATATAATGCAAAATGCGCAATTACAATTGTGTCGCATCAATAATAAAACGCAATATATTTTTAGCGCTGTTTGTTTGCTACGCATGCAGCTTTGTTTACATATTCGCTTTAATTGTGATGTAATGTGATGATAGTCAACAATTGATTTTAATTATTTTGGGTAGAAGCAAGAGATTTATGAAAATTTGAAGCGATGACATTGACGATGCAGATTCAAGTTCAAGGATTGCACAATAGCTTGCAGAGGGTTGTTGCCGCCTCCGCAGGCGCGCCGCCAAACTGAAAATTAAATATATGTCCCCCAGACGTATCGATCCGAGTTCATTCAACGAGCGACGCCGGCGGCGGCAATGTCGTAGACGACTTTTGGGTTACTGACCATTCGATTCGCATCGACGTGTTAATAATGAAAATCACAGGATAAACAAATTCTTGGAAGAATGGTAGGTGTCTTATGATGATACATGAATGCATGCTTAATTTCATTAGCTGTCCAGCCGCGAAAGATGTTGTTGAGGACATTTGTTAATTTTTGTTTTTGCTCCACATTAAGCAGCAAAATAATAAACAGGTGGCGCCTCCCTTGTGCAATATTTGTTTATGTCATGATTGAGTAAACGAGGCACGAATGCGAGGCGAATTATTTATTAATATGTACATATGCAATAATGCAAATGTGTCTGGTGGAGTTGATGATAACGATGCATTCACAGACAAACAAACAAAAACATTCAAAGCTTTTGATAACAACAATAATACAGTATCGTCCTGCTTTAAAGTCCTTATTTTTATCGCGCATATGCATAAAAACAATTGCACTACTTGCCATGTATTATTCATATTTTCGATGCTTTTGTGCAAGTGCATGATATTTATTTATTTATGAGATAAATAATTATTTCCATTATGTTGTTGTTATGGATGAAGATACGTACTTGTTGGCGCGAATTACGAAAGGTTTGTTTATTTGTTGTGTCAAGCCGATGTTGATTGAAAGAGAATTCACTTTATTTACCACGTATGCGAGTGCGTTTTATTTGCAAAGAATTTATGCGATACGTGTTGTGCAATATTATTTACTGTACATGTTTTTTGGGTAGAAAATAATTACGAATTCGTATCGAGGTGATTGACATCATGTAAAACACGTATGCGAAATTGTTTTATTTGTTTATCAGTGAAAACGAGAATTAACTGTTAAAAAAATTAATTAAAATTTCACTTGAGAAGTATTTAATTACAGAAATATTGAAATTAATTGATTATTACTTTATTAGTAAAACCAACGAGAGATAATTAAGAGAGATAATGGATAAATTACTAGTTAGTCTAAAATTAACAAATATCTTTAGTTAGAATAGAAATAATTACAAAATGATTACAACAATTTGTCTTGCCACTGCAAATGTTTAGACATTTGTTCATAGAGTCGTTCAGAAAGTATTTGTATTAGACGACATTGTACAAACGTGTTTCTATGTATGCGGCTAGTATTCTATGCGTTTTTGCGCATTTCAATCGGCGGTGAAAGCTGCTATGAAAGTACGTGCACTCATCGCGCAGACCTCGAAAACGTTTTACTGTCACTAATTGCCTCTTTCTCCGGTTCGAGATTCGTATGTAGTGGGAAAATTTTGCAAAAGTCGTACACACATGACTGCAATTTGTAAGGATGTTAGAGAGCGTGCAATTTGCTACAACCTGCCAACTGTTTTCTAAATTTCATGATATTAGCAGTAAATTTTTTAAATTAAATTTCATAAAAATTCATTTCTCTAATTTAATAGCGTGTGTAATTATAATTATGCTCAGTATTTCGTTGATTCTTCGTACTACAAATCATGAATTATTTCTATCAACAAACAGTAAACATTCAATTTGTTGGATGTGATTGAATTATTTGCATAACAGTAAACAAACTTATCTTCACTTATCATTCTTATTAATTTAGTAATAATTAAAAGTAGTATTACTTTTATTATTGATCCATAAATGAAATTAATATCGGTGATAATTCAACGAATATAAACAAATAATTTTCAACATAATAATTTATTGAAATAATTTCTTATAAATTCATGCATTTAAAAGATGATTTAATTTGAAAATTGTGGAATGAACGCGTGCGCAATTTTTGTGAAACATAAGAAATTAATGAATTAGTTGCTAGACGAGAGTAGATCGACTATAAAGATGTAAATTACAGTTTAGCACTTAGATTAAGACAGCTAAATCATTCATTAAGTAAGCGTGCGCGCGTTTCGCACAAGTGGTGAATGTAAGTGAATCAGGCAGGCAGTAGACATAAATCAAAAGGTTATCTCTCGCAACTATTTTGTAATATGTGTAATTGGACGAATTATACGCGAGTGTGCATCATTTATTTGCAGTCGATGGTCGCGGAGCGTGTGTCAGCACTTATTGCACACCGCACATCAGCATGTTGCGCATAATTGCAAATCGATGCGAAACACATGCACTTACACTACACACACTAATTAATGAACATTAAGCATTAACCAACTATGGAAAAAAATTATATAAATACATTGTATCTCGTAAGCAATTATTCTTGAATGAAACCCAAAAGTTTTGTATGAATCCCCATTTTGACATGTGACTTTGTGGATGATATCATTCAAATTATTAAATTTTTATTTGTTTGTTACAGGAAGGAAGCAAAAAAGTGGGACTTAACATGTCAAGAGGAATGAATTATGGTGAGTCATTTTTTGTGAATAAAAATTCGCAAATAATGCATACTTGAATATTATACCTACTTACTACTTATATCTTATCAAAATTCAAGTTAAGATGATTTGACTGCGGTTAACCTATCATGAGCCTCATGCCGCCGCCACGTAATGCAACATTGTGGGGCATCGAAAGTATTTTCGTATTCAACATGACACCAATTAAGTAAAAAAATCGCGAAGGCATACGTACGTAGTGTAGGTACACTTGGTGCGCCAAGTGGATACAAGTCATGAATAAGCCACTTATCCGACGCGCATCCACAACAATTAATCAATGATCGATCAATGATCAGCGAATAGAACATTAAAAACAATAACAAGCGAATAACAGGAAATGTATCAGAATATATCCGTTCATTAATAGAATTTGAAGTTTCATACTTGAGTGACGTAATAAAAAAAACGACGCGTTAAAAATTACAAGTGGCTATTAATAATCATTAATATTACTGCGGGCAAAAGTAATTCAGGATTACCAAATATGGTAATTGGTAATGATTAAGTAAGTAAATCGCAACAAAAGAATAGGAATAGTAACAAAAGAGACGTAATTTATGGCGATCACGTTTAAGGAATTACACGCACCGAAGAAGTTAGATTTATCGAATGCGAAACGTATAACTTTGAAGCAAGTGAATCGCACAGTTGTAAATAAAGTGGAAGTAAGTTGTAAACATTTAAGGCCATGACAAGGCCGCCACCGCCGCGCCGGTTGGGGACATATCGCAACACGTTTATAGATTTCTTGTTTCATCATTCACGGGCGCAATACGCGTGCACAATTATTGTTAATGTGTGTTTGTTTGGTTGTGGTGGAACAAGCTGGTGGTAAGTCGCGCTGCTTGCTGCTTGCTACTCGTTATCGTCGAACTACTTAATAATACATGTAGTAATGCGTTTGTATCTAGATCGCTTTCGTCATATGTCACGATATGACCTCCTCCTTCTTCGGTTTGTCTTGTCTTTATTACTTCGCATTGCCTGCTTGCTTCATTTCCGCTTTCGTCGCGTGAAACGTGTGTGACAAGACAAAACTAATGCGGTTATTGTTGCGCTCGTTCAAAATGTTGTACAAGTTCCTATAACTCGTTGTAGACTTATCACTAAATAGTTTATTATTAGGCATTAAGTAGACTGCACAGGAACTATGAAATTTTCAACAATAAGTTTAGAAGAGAAATCACAAAAAATTAATCAATTATTATTTCAATTTACAAGAATTTTGTAAAAATTTAAAAAATATCAAAATGAATTGCAAGCATTAGAAGTAAACTCAGATAAAATTACTTAAAAGTTGTTGAGGAAGTATTAAAATCCATCATCCTTAGAAATAAATTCCGTTTCCATGTAAGGAACAAGGAAAAGCAGCATTTTTTCATGTCGAGTTCTTTTTTCCATCTTAATCGACATTCAAATGCGCACGCACGAAGGACGAATCCTCTAATAGCAAGTAAGCTTAAAACACGTGTCGCAATTAAATCGAGCTCACTAGTACTCAAAATAAGTAACAAACGCCACTTGATAAGTAGGTTAATCAAATACAATTACGAATATATATATTTTTTTCGGATACTAGTAGTTTTTCGTATCTTTTATTACATTTTTCGTGCAACACGCGCCAATTTAGAGTGTCATCGATCATCAGATCGCGCGCAATTAATCATAAAACAATTTGTGTGTTTAATGAACATTTTACACACGCGAAATCTTCAAAATGCGCGCTCGTGTCGTGAATTAAGTGTACTCGATGCGTGCACGAGTTGAGCGATTTTTAATTTCATTCAATTTTCGTTTGTAATTAAGAGGATGAAAAATCATCGCTTAAAATTCAAGTTTATGCACTTTGTACGCATTCTTTGGACGTTATAAACGAAGGATAAGATTTAAAAAACAAATTATTATTACATCATCACGCTTGAAGTGCGGCTAAGCTTAATCACTCGCTTATTGCACAACAACAAAGTAGGCATATTTAATGTACATATATGTCATTGTTATCATCGACGACGCATTATGGGTACGATTGATAAAATGCGATCGACTTTGTTTGTTATACGTTACCACCACCTTTTCATTATTACGCATACATCGAACGACGTTAACGTCTTTTGTTGTTTATCAGTATTGGGGTTAGTAGAGCACACTTATACGCACGAATAATACGGAGTACATACTTGAAATCAGAATTTAAATGTTTTTCGGTTTGTTTAATCACGCTAAGCACATTTGTTGTTGTCGATAAAATAATGCACTATTACATCATATTGTTCTTTTAGTGGGTGCCGATTGTTTTAAGCGTATACCGTTCGCAGCAATAATAAAAACAACAACAATAGATTTAATTGCGCGTGTTGTTTCACAGTTACGTATTTCATTGATGGAAAATCACTTGAGCGTATTTTAAATATTTATTAATCCGAATTTGAGAATTGAGAAATGGAGTAGGCCATGGATTTTCAGCCATTTCATTACCATTAGGCACGAATGCAACGAATGAGTAGCAGTGTTGTGGTAAATAAATAAAGTAATAAAAAAATTCAATACGGATTCGGTTCGTTATCTGTTTTCGTTTTATGATGCATAGATGATTTGACACTGAGTGGCGTTTCATGGTTGTTGCTAGTATTACTTAATATCATGCTTAAGTATAAATAGCCAATACACGATTTGCATTTGTGTTATGAATAATTTTACAAGCAGGAAAAAAATCTAGAAGGTTTTTGCGTGATTTGTAATATTGATCGTATTGAATTGAATCAATACGTAAAAAAAAACGTGGTCAATCTGTTATTTGGTGGGATTTTTCGGATTTTCTAATTATCCGGTGACATACCTAATAACATTAATTAAAAGAGGTGTCAAATAGTTTGCTATAAATGTATTCTAATTATAGCATTTTAATAATGACTTAATTTTTTCAAGCTGTTTAAATGTCACGTAAAACAAATTGGGAAAATTTAAATTTTCAAGTCGAAAAAACCCTGAATCCATAATGTGGCATCTAATTAATTAGAAGGAAAAACGTATCAATATGATTGACAGCGCCTGATCCATATCGACCGGCATGTAAATTAAATATTTATTTCATTAATTCGCTCATTAATTAAGCCAAATATTTAAACATCATTAAAATGTGTGACGCGAACGTTTGCGTCCAAGCTAATAGTTTAGTAGGTTAGTAGATTTTCCAAATAGTTGCCTGTTGTCTGTGTCAACTAAACGTGAAGTTGAATTAACGTTGTGCATTCGTATCACTTGTTGTTCCCACACACAGCGAGCGAGTATGTGAATGGCAAAGTCTTTGGTGGCCTAGTGATTACTATCAGAGCGCGGTTGCGATGTTGATACTGTCACCGGAATGAAATGCGTGCGAGAGGAAGGATTTGACAATGACCCTCAAATTTGGGCGGACTGTGACGGGTACGTGCATGCACGTACGCATATTACGCTAAATTAACTTGGAAATTTTACGCATGCCCAACGATGATTCTTTGGGCGTATGACTCACTATTGTGTTATTTAACTATTTTATACACGTGAATGTCAATGTTAATTGCCATTTTTGTGAATCTTTTCCTATTTTACTTTTAAAATTTGATATTTCATTATTAGTCACTTGATGCTCTTTGCCAAATTTTTCTGAATGTGATTTGGCAATTGAAATTCTATTTTAAAACTGGGGACGCTTGGGATAAATTAGTCGGGGTACAGTAGCTAGTTAAGTATTGTTACCTGGTGGAGCAGGAAAAAGTAATCCATTATCATGATGCATTGCGGGCGGCAAAAGAAGCGGACCCGGTGGCGGGCGCGCAATTCCCTGAAGTGACGCAATGATGAGGCTGTTGCAACAACAGGCGGAAAAGTAAAAAGTTATCCTTTAAATCCCGTTTGTAAACACACTTGGAAAAGCACTTGAACGACACACAGTCCTGTCAGTTCGCGGAGCACACTTGTCTTCTTAAACGAACGTGTTGCACTTTAAACTATATTGTAACGTCGCTGCTATTCGGCGCTGTCTCGCGATGCGAACGTTTATATTACGAATTCGAAAGGAATAGAAAAGCGTTACTCGATTGAGTAAGTTTGAAAGAAGCAAGAGTAAGTCGCGCACGCGCGCACTTCAGCGACCGATGCGCGGCAATGTCTGTCCGTCTGTCAGTCTGCAAGTGCAAGAGCACCATCGCCGATATAATAATTGGTGGGATATAACGTAAAAGTGCGCGGCGTAGCGCGGCGTGCGATAGTGACCTAGTTGCCAACCTAGGCCGTATAAACTAAGTAGAAGTTGTAGTTGCTAGTAGTAGAGGTAGTAGTGGCAAGCAAGCAAGCTAGCTAGCCAGCTAGCAAGCTTAGCGAACGGGTAAACGAGTGATGATGGCCTATGCAAATCATGCTGTTGGCGTTGATGCACATGTATTTGTTGCTGTTTGCCAGTGGGACGGAGAAAGCTGTTGTTGCTTGCGCGACGCCGATGAAAGCGCGCCGCAGAGAAAGGGACACCTAAAAGGAAATGCGGTCGTTATCGCTGTTCGCGAACAGCTAACGAACACTCGTACTTGCTGTACGCGAATGCGCGCATATGTTACGTGAGATTATCCCAGAGACGATGCATAATAATTTGTTTGTTCAGTTTCGTCCTCGATTTATTTCATTGATTCCAAGTTTCCAAAATTACAGAATTTTCACTACGATTCAAGAGGATACAAATTTTTATTCTCTTCTAAAAATAATTGATTGTCCTGTAAAAGTAGTAAACATTTATATAATTTGATTATTCATTTGGTTATCATTAATTAATTCAACTTTATCATTTAAGAATGAATGATTTTAAGCGTGCAATGATCTTCAATCTAGGTTTCTTTGTGGTTGCCATCTGGTTACCAGAAGGATAAAGAAGTTTTTTAAAGTCAAAATCCGGACTAAGAGCTTATTGAAATATATGAATTTAAGGATTAATTATTAATTTTCGGTAAAGTAATATTTAAAGCAATATTTTTTTACGAATATAAATGATCTTGACTTTGACAATTTATATCTTCATAAACTAAAACATGATGTGCTTAATGACTTAAGTCGTAACGAGGAGAGAGTAGGCGATTAAAGCGTGCTGACCGTAATTGCGAAACGTTTCATCTAACGTGCATGCGCAAAATTTCAATGTAGCACTCGTGTACATTTTATGCCATTTTCACTTTGCGAGATGGATAGATGCACACGAAAGCGCCACTCATTGAGGTCGGTTCATTGGTGTTGCAGGCTGCTGGCTGCTCGCTGCTCTTTTACTTTTTCGTTTAGCATTATTTCCACGAGCACGATTGCTAGGCGACTAACATTCGAATAAGTATTGTTGTCACAGTTGCTCATTGAGATCAAACTTTCGTTTATCTCTTTTCGCCTCTGCGCGGTATTTATTTATTTATGGTGCCAGAATAAGAGCATTCATTCGCAATGTCTGTTTGTTGTACAAAGAAGAAGAAGATGGCTGGCGAAGAATTAGGAATCGAGTGCATGAAGTGTGAAATGTTGGATTAAGCTGATGCTGTTGCTGATGCTGATGATGATGATAGGAAATGGGAGGTGAATGGAAAAATCCGCAGCCAATGCTTTTTGGGTAGCAATAAATCGTCCCTTACGAGCTTGTAAACGACCCAAGACTCAGCATGCGACCGAAGATTTATGACGCTCTATGATT